>JAANDH010000147.1:188615-302263 GCA_011799765.1 Nymphaea thermarum | reverse complement strand
CCAAAACTAACCCACATTGGGTTGAAGCCATGAACAATGAACTTAAAGCCCTTGAAGACAATAAAACTTGGGACATTGTGTCTCTTCCTATCGAGAAAAAGACAATAGGGTGTAGGTGGGTTTATAAAGTCAAGACTAGAAGTGATGGATCACTTGAAAGGTATAAAGCTAGGTTAGTTGCTAAAGGGTATGCCCAAGAGTATGGGATTGATTACGAAGAAACTTTTGCCCCTGTTGCCCGTATGACCTCTGTTAGAACTCTTATTGCCGTTGCTTCAATTAAACTATGGACTATCTTTCAAATGGATGTCAAGAATGCTTTTTTAAATGGCAAGTTAAATGAAAAAGTTTTCATGAGCGCTCCTCCTGGACTAGATATACCTCAGAACAAAGTGTTACGACTAAAGAAAGCTCTTTATGGTTTAAAACAAGCCCCCAAGGCTTGGTTTGACAAATTTAGTAATGTCATGTTTGATCAAGGATTTCAATCTTGTTATTCTGATACAGCCATGTTTGTGAAAAATACTTCTGTAGGTATAATTATTTTATTGTTGTATGTTGATGATATGGTTATTACTGGAAGTGATGATAAAGGAATAATAGAGATAAAACAATTTCTTAAAAATTGCTTTCAAATGACTGATTTGGGAAGATTAACATATTTTCTTGGAATTGAAGTTGCTTATAGCAAAAGAGGTTATTTGCTTTCGCAAATGAAATTTGCTAGTGAGTTAATAGATAGAACAGGTATTTCAGACAACAAAATTGTGGACACTCCAGAAGCTTTAGGAGTAAAAATGAAAATTGATGATGGAGAGATATTAGAAAACCCCACTCCTTTTCGTCAACTTGTTGGTGCTCTCTCTTATCTCTCTATAACCAGGCCAGATATTGCTCATGCAGTTCATGTTATAAGCCAATTCCAACAAAGGCCCACTTCAGTACACATGGGAGCGGCAATGCGCATTGTGCGTTATGTGAAGCACACAATCAACAAAGGACTTTTCTTGTCTTCCTCCTCTACATTAGAATTAGTTGCTTATACAGATGCTGATTGGGGTGGAGATCCCAATAATAGGCACTCCACCACTGGTTGTTGTGTGTTTTTAGGTAATTCTTTAATCTCCTGGCGATGCAAGAAACAAAACAAAGTGTCTCTATCATCAACTGAAGCTGAATATCGAGCCATGGCCTCTACGACAATGGAGATTGTGTGGCTCAAAAGTCTGTTGAAAGACATGGGAATTCATATCATGGATCCTGTTAAGCTTTGCTGTGACAACAAGAGTGCAATCTATATTGCGAGCAATCACACGTTTCACGAAAGAACCAAGCATATAGAGATGGATTGTCATTATGTTCGTGAAGAATTCCTTCAGAAAAACATTGGTCTCTCCTATGTTCCATCTGAATATCAACTAGGAGATTTCTTCACCAAGGCTCTTGCGGCTGCCAGGTTTCACTTTCTCCTTGACAAACTTTCGGTTTTCACACCGTAAGTTTGAGGGGGGGTGTTAGAATGTATATGTCCTTATCTATACATATATCTATATGTATATTACATATATTAGTATGCTAATATATGTCTTATATATATATATATATTTATGTGCATAGTTTAGGGTACTTAGGTCATATTTGTAATTTTATCTTTCTTTTTGTATTTTTCCTTTCTTTTATTTTTCACCTTTGTTTTATTATTTTTAAAGGAAATATAGCTGTTGGAGGGAATATAGCTGTTGGACCAGCCTCCAACGGCTAGATTTCTAGCTGTTGGAGATGGCCCAACAGCCATCTCCCTTCTTCTTCTCCTCCTTTTCTTGTATTATAAATAAGGGACTTTTGTCCCTTGTTTTGACTAAGGCTTTTAGGCCTCTTTTGTGTATTCTTCTCTTGAGATTAATATATTTGGTATCTTCTCCTCAAGTTTGAGGTTTGGCTTTGTATTACCTATTGAAGTTGTTGGGATCTTCAAGAGTGTATCCCTTGAAGCATTTTGCATTCTCAAGATCGGGCCTGATTTACAATATCAGCAGTTCATAAGACAAAAGGTCAAAACAAAGACATTGAGCCATGTCATGGTCCGATAGAAAGCCAGGTTGCTAATTTTGTTCACCAAGCCTAACAAAACACCAATTTTGGTTATTGGAGAACAAAATATCCATAGTGCAGAACCATATACAACTTTAAGCAGGGTGATAAGATGTGACTGGGTCCAACGTGTTTGGATCTAGAAAACTTGTCCAGATCCAAGCATGTCCACACACATAATGAGAACATGTAATATTATTACACTGCAAATTGTTCTATACATCAGGGATGTTTTGTCCATGTAAAAATATGCTTTGTATAATAAAGAATTAAACTTAAGGGATCAAGTGCTGCTGTTGTCACACCTCCTTTGTGCATTCTTTTCTTCTTTGAGTTTTGTCAGTTTATAATTGCATGTGTCCCCTTGTGTTTATTATACTTTATAATTTATATATATGGGATTTATATGTGTAATTATATGAATATGTTTTACGTACTACATATACAAACATATATGTGTACATCTTTCATCTTTGTATTTACATTTTTTTTTTTTGCATTTTTCCAGTATGCTTATTTTGATTTGTATCTTTTCTCCTTTTTTATTTTGGCTCAGCCAATGTTAGGCTTCTTGAGCTAGCTGTTGGAGCTAGCTCCTTTGTCCGTTGCTGTACATATTAAGTGGCAGTGTCTTGTATTTCTAAGCTTTTGAAGCTTGCTTCAGTTAATCTAACTCAGTTTCAGTTTTATCCTTTATGTCTTTATGTGAGTTTAGCTCTGTGAGAGCTTGAGATAGGAATTCAAGTATTTGGTTCATGAAACCTATGACATATTAGATTTGTGTTTCACTGATTTGCTGTTGAGACTTGAGCCAATACTTGAATGACCAACTGTGCTCTTAGAGGAAACACACAGATTTATTCAATATGCTGCTTCCACACATAGTCCTAGTACTCATCAACTGAAGAGGGCTACAATCTATGAAGATGACATGGTTATAGCCTATAATGAACAGAGGCCTAATCCTTAGGCTTTCCTAAATAGTTAAGACAAAATGTGCCACAGATAGCATGAGTAAGTTCAGTAATTGCAAGGGCATCTGGGATTTTATTTCATCATAAGTAGTTATTTAGATCTCAGGAGAGTTGCACGCTCTTTCCAAGTCAGCATGCAAAAAAAGATGACATTTTAAGATATCCATACTTCTAGTAGAGCAATAATAGCAAGACATGTTGCATGAGAATAACTACCTTTGCAAACCATCATGAAGCATAATGTTTAAAACAGATGCCATTTTCAATTACCATGTTCATGCTACTACACACAATTGTGCATTCTTGTAGCTCCTACCATAGACCATAACCACAAAAGTCATTTGCCACAACATCTCAGCAAGGTTTTTCTCAGGAGTTGTTACCAAAACGCGGTTTTTCTCCAGAAAATATTGAGGAAATTTTGAAAAATCTTAAAAATATAGAAAACAAAGAAAATAATAGCTTCCTAAAACTTTTCTTGCAAAATTATGAAGGAATAAGTAGAAAACTTTTTGGAAGCATAAACAAGAAAAAAAAAGATCACATGCTTAAAAACATTGGAAAACGACCTTCTCAAAAGTCTCGTGAAAATATTGGAAATGTCTCAGAATAATGTTGCAATAATGTTGAGATGTTTGTGCTTTCAGTGGTGTTTTGACAGTAGCAGGACATTAGGCCAATATTATCGGCTGGCCTCAAAGCAGCAATAATACCAGGACATTTCAAGATATCTGGCCAATTTGTGAACATGATCTTACTCCTAAATCAGTACAACCTATGCTTTTGGATGCAAACAATTTCGAGTGGATAAACACTATGAACACCTCGACTCTGCAATCTGTTGTCACTGAATCACACAAACTGGCATGAAAGATAAGTATAAAACACAAACAGATAGTAAAAGTGAAAAGTAATAAGTCAGAACCTTGTGCACAAGAATGGAAAGGACGACTTCAGAGTCCACACCATCATAAAGTTCATTTATATGTTGTGCCACACTATACTGCAGTGTCCTTATTCTTAGCCGTCGCCTAAGAGAATGGCTGTTCCTGGAAAGATTCATGTGAAAGGCCAAAATTTCTTTATACGAGATTCAGTACTTGAATTCAACAAACAAGGACAAGGAATTATTCAAACTACTTCAAGAATAAAGTCATTGCAAAAAAAGACTTGCAAGCACTCACAAATATCGATTTTTTTTTCAAAATATTGTACTAAAAACGAGAAATAAGTGGAAAGAAGGGTGATAGAATTGTGATATTCTGAAAAATAAACTAAAACAGAAAAGTCTGAAAATATTGTGTTTGTTATCGTGATATTTTCACAACTTTTTGAAGAAACACTTTTTAATAGATTTTCAACTTTCTAGGCATCTATAAAATTTTAATAATTATTTCAAAAATTACAAAAATGATAACCAAAATTTGGGCAAACAACACAAAGCCGCTCATTTTTCGAGCTGAACTAAATAGGCCCTTAAATTTTGCACCTATCCTATTGGCCGTTTACTAAAAAAATATATTAAAATATATAGACAAATCAGAAATTACTAAAAAAATAGCATTGCCTCTAGCCAGGATGGCGAGGGTCAATGGAAACGATTGTCAACGTCTGGTGACGTCGCCCTCATGCCAGATGGTGAGGGTAAAGGGTGACAGCATCAACCCTCATCGCTGAACAGCAAGGGCGACTCTATCTCCCAATACCATGTCTGGGAAGGTTGAAGTCGAGGCACCCAATTGTCACCATAGACGGCGGCAGCATCGTACCCCACCCTCACTGTTGAGGGTGAGGCGTTCACCTCACACCTGCAAAGTTGTTGTCTTGACAAACTGATAATCTCATTAATTTTAATTATTTTTATACATTTTTAAATTTCTGAATACCTGAGAAAACCTTGCCAATAAAAACCTAAAAACAATATTTTTGTGATGCTTAAAATGTCAGATGCTTTTGATAGTACGAGGAGAAAAAATGTTTTGCATCAGACTTGACTAGTTAAATTAAATGGAAATATGTCAAACCTATACAAAGTGGACAAAGAGAAGACAATGAAAAATAAACACACTGCATTTATCAAAATCCATACTTGGTTATCCTTTCTTGATAATTTTGACATATGCATCCTTCTAATATGCAGTTGCTCATATTGCCACACCTTACCCACCTCATGTTTAGCACAATATATAAATGTCGATCTAGTGGCAGTCTTCTATAAAGACCTTTTCGATCACGAAACAGATTTTCTGTCACAAGAAACCACTAGTCCCAACCCTGCTAACCAAAGAGTAGACCAACTCTACCCTGCTGAGCAATCTTCTTCAAAGTTCAAACCAATCACATTGTTGCATTATAGACCCTAAATATTGAACCTCATGATGCTCTAAATTGGAAGATCTCATACCCTTCCATGTTGTTGCCACCTATTCCTCCAGAACATTTTAATCTTTCACTATACAATATGTAGTTTGTTTTACAAACTCTTAAATCTGCACCTCCAGAGTTTCTATCTGTCAATGCACTTCCCACTTGCCAACACATATTAACTTACCAATGAAGAGCACACACCATCAAATATCCTCCTACGAAAGAAATGTTATTAAATCTAGAAAGTAAATAATCAAAGGCAACTGAGCCAGTAAAGTGCTGGTTTTGGCGAATAGAACCAGATCTTCCACTGATTGATTTGCTTTTCTGTTTTAGTAATGTAATTGTGTCTGACACAAAAAATGTAATTAAATGGAAAAAGTAAACATTGGAAGGCAACTGAGCAAATAACTTGCTATTTTGGCTATACAAACATATCTTCCACCCTTGATTTGCTTTACTGTTTCGTACTGTAATTCTATTGCATTAGTTACTAACTCACTTATCACCAAGTTTCAGTTGTATCTAGATGTATCAAATGACCTTCCAAACAGGAAAATTCATCTCACGATTTTGCAAACTAGGTTAAAAGGGATTTTACCAAGCTTTCAATTTTGATTTCTTTAGATCTCCAAAGTCTATGACATCAGATAGTATGGAAAAAAAACTTTTGATTGTTTTTGTGTAAGTAACCATGGTTCACATCATTTCCAGAGAAGCTAAAAACCTTAACTAGGACAACTATCTTTTGCACCTATTTCCATTTTCATAGAAAATTCTATTGTAAAAATAGATGCAACAACAACCAGCAATCCTTGTTAAACCAAATACGCGTACTTGACATATAGGAGCAGATGTAAATGAAGATTTGATCATGACACCAGCCTTCTAGGCTCATACACATTCCTTTTGAGAAAAAACACAAAATAAAAGGATTGCTTGATAGTTAGTCATGTGCATGCACATAACTGAGATGTGTACACTGGTCATATAACCCAGTAGAAGATATTGATTGGATACAAAAATCCGAGAATGGTGATTGTTACACAAGAAACAGAGCCCAAGGAATACTTCACTTAATGGTTCAGAATTGTTCTAAGCCTTACCAAATTAGTTTATAAAAGATGATCTCCTATATCCAACACATTTCTTTGCTGTGCACAATTTTTTCATCCAAACTTCCAGTGTAGGTGATCAGCTAAAGAATCACAATTACAAGAAGCAATTGCATAGAAACAAACAGCATATTTTATTGTCTATTTGGTGCTTCACTAATGTGTCTCCATTCTTTCGGACCTACGAATGTGAATTCTTCCTTGCTATGTAAACAGGGGACTGAAGATGATGGCCACCATTTGCCAAACAAGAAATATTAAGAAATCGACCTTATAAAACACCAAATGATAAAGACTCGTGTACAGTATCGTGCAAATATATAATGGACTGGGTAATCATACTTGAAAGAAGAGGATGATCCTGAACTTGGAGTTTCTTCATGTGGCACCACAACTGTATACTGAAAAGCTATTTGTATCACTGGTGGATCAGAATGTCTGCAAACAATGGTTCAAACTTCAAATTAATTTGTTAAAACGGCAAATACAACTAGATAAACTATGTTTTATTTTTAAAATATAACAATCAGTACATGCAACTGATCTACGTCACACAAACATTCCTGGAAGGGCACTGCAGCAATGTAAACATGGCTGGACACAGGTGCAGATATGGACATGGCTTGAACAAGGCAAAATCATGTTTTGTATTATTTTGCTCTATTTTGGTACTTTTCATTCAGAAATATAAATAATCAATATGCATTTCTTTGCCTAAAACATCATCTGTGCATCCAAGTTTTATGGAGATGCTCCTCATTGGAACCCGCACCTGCAACAATGGATCATAGGCTGATCCAAGACAATAAATATACTAGGTTACCAAAAGTGGCCATGGAGCTCAGGAAGTGCAGTTCCCAAGAAGCATACTTAAGCAAAAATCAAGGTGCTTCCAAAGGGTTGCTGGCAACGCCATTATAGAAAAAGAAGAGAAAATGGTGTTCCCATCTAAAGGAAGGATGTTTCTTTTGAAAGAGAGGCATGTTTCCCTTTTAAAGGAAACACACGTCCACCAAATAAATGGAATCAAGATTCTACATTAGGGAATCACGATTCCCAGTGGAACCCACCCGTTTCATAAAAAATCATTTAATTTCATAATTGAATAAATTGAACATAATTTTATAAAAAAGTAAGGCAAAAAAAGGGTTTTGTATTTAATGCATTAGTTTCTTAATCTTGAGTTATATTGTTTTTTCTGTAAGAAACATTATATATATCGTTTTCTAATTGCTTTCCCCGTCACTCCTTAATTTGCTTCCAGTTCGCTTCCAGTTCATTTCGTGATCCACTTCTGTCTTCGTTTCTGGTTGCTTTTAGTTAATTTCCTGATTTCCACTCTCTAATTTATAACGGTCATGCACCCTGCATCAGCTTCCAAATGTGTTTTTTGCTCCTGCTTTCATAGGTGGTTTGTCTTGAATGTATAGTACACAAAACAAATACACCATATATGCATACACAAACATACAAATGTTTAAAGACTCACCATGCAAACATGTTGACTAGGTTCAGCTTGGCTCAGCCCCTTACTGTGAAAGCCCAATAGAGGGACTTAGTATTATCCGGATCATGTTTGACTCATCGAGAATTTGTACTCGCCCAAAATTTGGTTAGAGCTGTTATCTTGACTTTAATGCTTGTTTTTATGATTAAATTTTCATCGATACACTGATACTTAATAGTTAATGCTTAATACTCAATTTCATTGAAGTCTGCAACTACACGATAGTTTATATAACTTGGTCATAGTTTTACTCAATGTTAAGTTGACTTGCTTCTTCATTATACAAGTAATCAGGCCATACACACAGACACAAATGTGTGTGTGTGTGTGTGTGTGTGTGTATTCTCCATCCAGGTTTGGATGGAAAAATGATCTGGCCAGCATACTGCCCACTGCATTGCAGCGGTCGGCCAATGATTGGACGGACCTCAAGATGGCTTGGAGGATTTCAGCTCTCATGTATATTTTATATATATATATATATATATATATATATATATATATATAGTTTGTGTTTGTGTATGTATGTGTGTGACCACTGACCAGCGAATAAAAATATTTCTAACCTCAACTGTCTGCAAATATAAGCATTCATATACATTAATCTCAGCATTCTGGTTATATCAGACCCAACTGTTACAAAGACTGCCAACTAAAAAAAGTAACTGGCATATAACTTTTTCAAGAGATATTTACACATGTTCATTTGCAAACTATCTGAATCTGATCATATTACTCGAATGATTGATATTTGTCTACTTCACATTGGTTCAGCCAATCAATTGAAACTCATATTTCCAAATGTTTTTTCCTTCTTTTTTTTTTTACAGACAAAACCATACTGATGTGATACTTATATTCAAAGACATAAACAAGAATTCACGATTTTTAGATGCACAGATAAGATTTTATAAGGTTATCAGATTTCACGAAGGACAACAAGACTTGTAAGTTATAACATAGTAAATAAAGTTCCATATAAGTTCTCTCCTTCTCCATTGAATGGCAGAAGCTTAAATACTTCCCATAGAAACTCTAGCAACCAAAATAAAGTGAAATAAATACACTGATGCGCAAATTTTGCCTAATGGAATTGGAACCCCATTTTTATGCGAAACAAACCAATTCAAGGTAAATTTATCAAAAAGTCAGGATAAAAGATTTTGTGTTTGTTTATTCCACCAGGAAACTGAATTCAAATAGAAAGACTATGTCACTTGCTGGTGGCGTAAAACCCTGAGGCTGGTTACCCCACTGTCAAGGACCATGCATATTTCAGCTTGCAAAGACTTGATGCCCATAGAGTTTGAACCACAACTGTGCATCATGATCAAACAATCAAGGCCCACTCCACTACGCCAGACTTGACGAAAGATTTCATCTTCAAGAATATCAAATACCTATCAGGAAAACTGTTAATTGCGGAAGACAGACAAATCAATGTACCTGGGAAATCCAGTTGTAGCAGCAAACTCAAGGTCATATGCATATGTGGCATAGGTATCACAACAGATGATGTGCTGAACATTTTCATACTGTGGATCTGGAAAGAAATGGCCATACTGCAGCAAAAGAGAAGTTGGCACGGAAACTGACCAATTCAGAAAGGTTTATCAAGTTGCTGGAAAGTTTGTGAATGAAGAATGAGACAAATAAAACAATCGGAATACCATGGGAAATTTCTGATTAAAAGTTAAATAAACAACACAGTCAAAGCACAAGCATGCAGGTGCACCACCACATGCATCTATGCACACAAGACACAGAAAAACACGTACCGAATTACCAGGTTTGAAGTCGGAAGACGTCCTAATGCGCAATATACAACCAAAGGCATATGGACGACTCAGCATCCGATACCTGAAAGAAAATATCTTCAGCATAAGAAAATATGAGGCATAAGTAAAACAAAATAAAAAACGACAGTAACACAAATAAGGAAATCATTTGACGATATTCTGCCTTTCTGGAAAAGTAATCCATGTGTTTTCTCTATGCCCTTTACCTCTAAAAACTAAGTGCAGCAAAGTAAATCATCGGCAATCCACCAACGAATGCATCTCAACCTTGTGGAATGCCAAAATGAAGTTGTGACATTTATTAAGTGCAAATGTAACCCCTATAGAACATATTGAACATAGCCAAACAAATATCATCAATATTTTCAAAATGTCATTGCAAAAAAGCCAAAAAGAAAAAAGTGAAACAAAAAAAAAATGGAAAGGATCATGATATTTTGAAAAAATTGTGCATTTTCATTATGTATTCAAAGATTTCTAATAGATTATAAACATTTTTGGATTTCTATTAGCATTTTAATAACCATATTGAGTTTCTGTCAACGTTCTTGTAGAAATTAGCTGTCAAGTGTCAACTTATCATTTCGTATTTTTTCTTTATTGTATTTATATAACTTCTGAATTCCCAAGATTTTCCTGAAAAGGAAATTTCAAACTTAATAGTTAATACCCGAGAATGACCTAGAGATAAAAACCAAGGAAAGTATCACGCTATGATGTTGACCAATGTAAGTACCAACTCTACAAAGCAGAAACACAATTAACAAGCTAACGGATTTCTTTAGGCAGGAACCTTTTATTGCATCAGCCGGCCAAACAGGTGATCCATGTGCACAGGACATCCTCAGATCTTGCATGTGGCATTTTGGTTGCCTGGGCACAAGCATGAAAATCCTATAATCACCTACTGTGAATCTTATGATGGAGTTCTTGTGATGCAATCTGTAATCCCAACTTTGCCTGATTTCCATATGGTAAGATTATAAGATAAGTGTTCAAGGGATGCATTGGTGGATCTCATTTAGAGATAAGATCTTAATTAGTCCTCATGTTAGGGTTTTTGTCACTTTTTGAGTCTTGTGTGTATTGGGTGTACTAGGTGGATATCTCTCCAGTTGGACAAAGCCTGGGCAACTTGAAGTAGAGGTTCTGCATAACATGATACAGTAATACACAGTTGGTCCGTTGAGATAATCAATCATTTCCTTCTCTAGCCAACAAGGTTTGGTTTTGCTATCTGTGAAGAGTTATGCTGCTTCATTCAGGGGGTGTGTGGCACTAGTAGCAATACAATGGTGGATGAAGCTCCTTGTAGTATAGGCAACAACAGCAACCGTGCAGGTTTATTTTGTTAAAAATATTCCATGATTTGCCAGTCTCACCACATAAAAGCAACATGGAAGTACAAGGATAAGTTTCAGCTGGGACCCACATTTGTGCATAGCAAAGAAGTGAACCCACTATTCAAAATGCTCAAAATTGCTGTGGTTGAAACAAAAAAATAAGTAACAATCTTGAAATTACATGTACAGAATATCAAATACTACCTCAGAATTTCTTTTACCATATTTTTCTCATATCCAAAGTTTTGTCTATCATGATATCAGACAGTGGGATCAGTCAGACTTACATATCTTGAGGTAATGTTGAATCATCAGTATTCGAGTACAAAAACAAAGAGCCTCCACTTTCAATGCTAAGGAACTTTAGGGATGCTAAGTCTGAATACTCATTTGTAACAGCAAATATGTCCACGCAGACACCTGCTTGCACAGCCACAGCAGCCTACATAATGGTAGTGAGTTTTCACATGAATTAACACAATTAATCAATCACAAGCAATATTGAGTTCTACCAGATCTTTATAATATGGAGTCTGCTCTGGAAGCAATGCACGGTCAGCATCCTCTCCTTTACTAGCATATTGTTCACCATATCGCCTTGTATCTAACTGTCCTGGTCCATAATCAGGGGGGCCCGACAAAAACGCAAATACTCTAGCTACACCCAACCAGACAAAGATATTTTTCTTATAAACTTGCTCTAACATTTTATGAGACTCCAAAAGCATGTATCAGTGCACATTCACTAGAAAGAATGCACAATAATGAACATCGACGTACCCAAGGCAAATGTGTTGCCATATTCAGAGCCAAGATAATTAAAAAGAGCTTCCATTGCTACTCCAAAACCCCGTCCACCCAGCAATACGCCATCCAGTCCTTGTCCTGCAGCTGTAGTGCGCTCCCAGGAAGTTGTGGGCCTCAATGTTTCGAGCGCCGCAGCAATACGATCTTTACAAGTTTCCACCTGACACACCATTATAAAGTAATAGCCACTGAATGAGGTTTCTCTTGCAATATTGCTCAAAATTGAAAAATGAACAAGTTGCAACAAGGCACCATCAAAAGGTCAAATGCAATCACCAGAAGTGGTATTGACATACGGGAGCTAGGAAGGACAACAATGGCATTGCATCTTCAAGCAGAACGAGTATGTCTCCATCAGCATCTGGAGGAATGAAGATATTCTTCACAACTGGTATAGGTCCTTGAACATCATACAAACCTACTTTATGGCTGAATGTGACAAGGCCGAACAACGATCCAGGCACTAGAGCTGCCAGCCACTCAAGAAATATTAGAAAACAAATGATATGATAACTTGTGGAATTAAAAATTCAATCAGAAGTCAGATTCTCATAAACAGTTTTACCTTCAAGAGCTGCTAATAATGAACTCTTCACAAGCTCCAGGAATTCTTCTGAAGCTAAAGAGAAAGATCTCAACTAAATCATTAGTCTGTTTTAAACAAACTTTCATCATAATTGTTAGAGAAAAACACAAAAAAAGTAGCCCAACATAGGAAATGTATGTTCTTATAATGACCATTAGGCAGCAAAAAACCACAAATCATTTACTACATACTCAAGAAGACATCCTAGTCTCATACCATGGAGGCCTGGGGGAGCAGATGGATATCAAATAACATAGAGATGAAACTTAAATACAATAATGGTTTTGTGCATGTTATGTTTTGCTGAATTTGTACCTCAGATTTTAGCTTGCATATCCTATCAGCAACCTTTTTATACTAACATAGAAAATACTTTATAGTGTGCAAGTCTATACTTCTTAGAGTACTGTTGGGACACTGCAGGCTTCTAGCATTTGAAAATTCAAGCATGTTATGCTCTTTCTTAGCACTGCAGACTTAAAACACCACATAAGATCATCCACATGCATAGCAGTAGCTCCAAATCCACTTGTTTAAACCTTCGCATTGTACAAATGTGTTAGCATAACTGCATGAATACATAGGCATGTAAAAGCAAATAGACCCATGCATTATGCATATTTTTACAGATTTGAGTCACTGCAGTTTCTTCAAGTCCAGCTGTTACCTGTTTCTATTAAGCTACGCACTTGTGTTTTAGATGATTTCCATATGAAATTAGTATCCACTACTAAACTTTCTTTGCTAATAATACAAAAGTTCAATTACCAGCCAAAATTTTACAACAACAATTCTGTTTACATTATATTGCTAATAAGTAACACAGGCTTGTTGAAGAGGTTTACCTTCAGGTATCTGAGAAGCAATAATACGTACTTATAGCTACAACAACAATGTTTTCCAAAGCAAACCTAAAAATAAAGTGATTTTATTTGAATTTCAGTATCATTGAAGATTTTAAAACATCGCTACAAAATGTTATTTAAGGTTTTTATCAGCGAGTTTTTTCCTTCAAAAAAGTTTGTATTCTAGGGGAAAATATCAGGAATTAACATATATAAATATATAGACATATACATATAATAGAAAAAGCTACAAAATTATGAGTTGCCTAATAACTTTCTCGCAAACATTGTTAAAAATTTTAAATAGCTTGTAGATGTTAAGAGAAAAACCAAGAAAATTTGAAATCTATTAGAAGAATCCATGAAAATATTGCCATGTTTTGGTCTTGGTAATACTTTCAATCTACTGAAACTCCCCTCCCCCTTGTTTTGCTTTTTGTATTTTTTTTATTTTGTGCCTTACTGTGCTTTAACCAAAAAAAATAGTGATAATAGAATAAAATAACAGAATTTCTCAAATATTATCTACTAACTTACTAAGATACATGTCATCCTATAGGTTTTCCAACTTATGTTGCAGTTTTTCATCATTATTTGAAAGTCGGCTATTCATGCAAGTGTGTAACCACACTTGCCTATTCCTCTTTTTCCAGCATGTGCTTTCCAAATGAAGGTGACATTTGTATTTTTCTATATGTTGCTATAGCTAAACAAACATGGTAAGTTCTCTTATATAGGAAAACATGAATTGTGGCCTAAATATAGATTATTTTACACATTGAAGAAAAAATAAAAAAGCAGAACTAAAACAAATGACCATGTACATAAATGGAAATAGATATCATTTAGTTCATCCAGCCCTGACTCTAGGGTATGTCTTTCAGCTTTTTGACGCAATGTGAAACCAAAACTGTCATTGTTGAGCAACAGAACTGACAAACTGGCCTGATTATTATCCACATTGTATCAGTTAGAACAATAAAGCTTCATTCTTGACTTGGTTGCATGAAAGTATAATCAGGTGAGGCCAAACTAAAATAAAAGACAAACTCAACTTAATGGTTGTCAGCTAAGGGAGAATCCTAACAAATGGTTGTCTTCAAACATATGATTGTCTTCAAACATATAGAAGGCATTTTGACTGTTTCTCGTCAACTCAGCATTCTTCAAGAACCCAAAACTCCGTGAGATTCAAAGTCACACCATGGTGAAGAAACATCCACTGAATACTTCTAAACCAAGGAATTGTACAGATGGCGTAATCAGATAATAATAATAATATACCCTCTAAACCATTTTATCGAATTGAGGTTTCTACAAACGATCAACTGTATAGTCCATAACAAGCTTCCAGGAAATAGTTACAGAAATCTCTACCATTTGGAATCTAAAGCGAATCTGCCACAACAGCATCCACAATCTACACCAACAGAAAAGAGGAATTGCCTCATAATAGCATGACACGCCCTTTGTCACTCCTTTGAAAATTGCAGTGCCCGCTTCAACACAAAGGCCTTAGGACGACAAGTAATCCTCTTCAGAAGCCCGTGAACCAAAACTTCTGGTGAAACTCAAACGGAACCTATGTATTGACGGCAACACTAACACTAACTCCTAGATTCCAAAACAATGCACAAAGTCAACCCCAACCGGACGAACAAAGGATGAAGGGCCAGGATATTTCACCCCCGTGAACCCCCCCATTCCGTCCAAAGAAACCCCAATTGAAAGAAAAACAGAAAACATAAGCCCATAGAAAGCAATCAAATGGCTGCAGATCTTACACGACAAATCGATAGCAGCAACGTAAACCGGCCGGCCCCGAAACTCTGGCTCCCCCCATTGATCGTCTACATGTCCAGTTGCCAAAAGCCCAGACAATTAACGTGAGAAACCCAAGAAGAAAGAACAGAATAAATCAGACAGAGAAAAACAGATGAAAATCCAAACAACGGTATAATAATTTGGGAACGGAAAGCTTGGAGATGCATACCGGCGGGCATTTCAAGGTCGATGAATGAGGAAGACATCTCCGGGGAGGATGCCGGATGAGAGTAGCGGGTGATGGCTTCGGCAGAAAGGGCGTTAAGGGAGCCGCAGAGGGCACAGGACCACGCCCATTGCTCGAGCTCGCAGAGGGTGTTGAAGTAGGCCCAGCAATTGTCACAACGGGGGAGAAGGTGGCCGCCGGCACCGTACAGCGGGGCGTTTCCCAGCTCGTCAGCGGGGGAGAAAGGTGTCACCGTAATTCCCCACGGGACCCCTGCCGCCTCCTGCGCCTCCTGGTCCGCCGGGAACCTCGTCGTCGTGACCCTCACCGCCATAGGTGATCCCTCTCTCCCCCTCGCGCAGACACAGAACCACGAGAGAGAGAGAGAGCAATTGGGGTTGCGGACCTGCTGTCTGTCACGAGTCCCGCCGTTTCTTCCCACCTCGGTCAGACGGCAAGAGACCGGAAGGAACGACGAGGAATTTTCTTCTTAATTAATTTTGAAAAGGCAAATAATTTCTAAAAAGGTCCGGAATCAATTTCTCCATTTACTAACTAATGTTGTTAATCCATTTACTAATCTTAAGAGAAGCAAAACCAAGTGAGGCGAAATGAAGCAGAATCTTCACAACCAAAATTGTGAAGCATATAATATAATGTCAGCAACTAAAATAGTTAAGTAAAGAACAATGACAACAAAATATATGTAACTAAATAGTCTTCATGTGGTCTCTTCTATGTAATGAAACTAAATCCCCAATATATTTTCTTGAATTTAAATCACTCCTTGAAACTAAATTATCACCATTTAGGTCATCTAGTTTTTTAAATAAAATTGCACCAATGATCTAAATCACCTGTCGGTTTACACCTATATATAAACTAATAAAAGTTGCTCAACTTCATGAAACTAACTAATATAAGACTCAATATATCTTGTATGTTGTATACTATATTTGTATTATATATTGCATTGTGTTTTGTATTTTATGTCTATCGTATAATGTATGTCACATCGTATGTATATTGTGCTATATTGTAAATTATATATTTTAAAATTCTATTGCATTGTATGTTGTAACTACGTTTTGTACAATGCGTTGCACCTTTTATATATCCAATCTTGTGACATTGTAACTTAAATTTTGCATCATGATTTGAACTTTTATGAACAAAATTCCAGAATAATTCTTGATAGTTTCTCATTAGGAGATCAGTGTTGTTCCTGGAGTAAACTTGGAGAGAAGACTTATTATTCCTAGTTACTTTTAAGAACGGCCACCCATATCTTTAGCAATGACTGGATACTGTATAATATGCTTCATATTTACATATTTAATTGTGATATATTGTAACCTAAATGTTGTATTATAGTTTAAACCTTTATAAACAAAATTTAGTTCTTAATAGTTTCATATTAGGAGAGGTCGGGGTTTATTAGCTTGGGGATAAAGCACATTATTCTTGGTTACTTTTAAGAATGGTCACCCATATTTTTAGAATTGGTTTTTACCCATTGCTATAAAAGTGTTCTTTTGTTGAAGTGAAGTGGTTAAACTTTCTCTGATTCACAAGCAAAATAGATAAGATGAAGAAGTAGAGAAAGAGAGAGAGTCAATAAAATGAGAATTTATAGCAAAATTTGGGGGCAAGAAGTCCCCTAGATATAATAACGAACCGCAAAAAAAAAAAAAAAAGACCAAATATACAAGACAACCGCACAGTAAAACGAAATGATAGAGGTGGGGAGGAAATGGATAGGCCGCAAACGGAAGATAGCCGAATAACAATATGAACATTCCATTGCACAATGAGAGACACAGAATCTGGCGATGAGAAGGTGCTCCTGAAGACCTTGTTGTTGCGCTCCTCCCAAATGTGCCACCAAGAGAAAATGGCATCCTTACCACTTGGCCTCATAATGGCATCCTTAATTCTAAGATCAACACTTCTCAATACCATGAGAGAGAGAGAGAGAGCCGATAAAATGAGAATATATATATATATATATATATATATAGAGAGAGAGAGAGAGAGAGAGCCGATAAAATGAAAAATATATAACAAAATTTGGGGACAAGAAGTTCCCTAGATACAAAAGCAAACCGCAAAAACAAAAGCAAAAAGATGAAATATACAATACAATGCACAGTGAAAAAGAAAGGTGTGAATAGAGAGGGAAGAAGGAGCGGCACCGTCACCCAGCCACAGACGGACCACGGTGCCTTAACCGAATGGCAAACTGGACATCCCCCTGCACAAGACGAGCCACATAATCTGACGAAGAGAAAGTGTCCCTGAAGACCCTGTTGAGAGAGAGAGAGAGAGAGAGAGAGAGAGTTAGTTAGTTCTCCCTCAAATGCTATATCTCTCTAGATGAGCTATACCATTTATTTGGATCAACATCCGCTCGATTCGACGAGGGACCATTTGGAATTGATTGCACTTCAGTTTTGGAGCCATATAAAGTATGTATTTGGGTGAGCGCATTGTTATCCTAGTGTGCAAATGGTATCCACAAGAGACCTTGAACTTGAGTTAAAAGTCGAGTTATAAAGGAGTTGAGTTTAAGTTACACGAGCTCGACTCAGTGCCTCAAGTTTCTTAATCTTTAGGGATACGTTGGTAAGTTTTGATGAATTTAATATTTTTTGTATTTCCATTTTCAATTAAAAAAATGGATAAATATGAGTCGAGCTCGAGTTCAGCTCGAGCTGAGCAATGTATGAATCAAGCCAAGTTCGAGCTCGGCCAGCTCAAGCTCGCTTCGCTCGTTGTATGTCCCTAATTTCATGTCGGTCAAGTTTGCTTCATGAAGCTTGTGAGATTCAGATTATTGGCTATTAGATGATGGCATTTAAACTTCTACGAGAGGTTATCATTACCCTAGAGAAAGAGTGCTGGCCTTATTAATAGTTTTGGTTAAGTTTCACTTTTAGGGTGTGTAAATATCATGGGAGATTTTTTGCTTTACTTAATTAGAACCATAGTCACAAAGTCAGTTTTTGCATTTTAAACGGTCAGGTTTTTCTCAAGTATAATATGGGGAGTTTGAAAAATATAAGAAAAATACGGTAAATTTTTAAAAATTTTAAAAAATCTTAAAAAAGTGTAAAATAAGTGAGAACTAATAACACAAACATCAAAAAATACATAGATAAACAATTAAAAATTAAAAAATGAAAACAAGTAGTTTGACATTAAAAAGCGTGAAACACCTAAAATGAAAAAAAGGGAAAAAAAAATCAAAAAATGTTTTTTTAAACAGTGTGTGTCTTTTTAAAGTTTTAGGTTTAAATGATTGACATATTTCTCGCATTTTATATACTTTTTTTTTCAAAAAAAAAAACAAACAAACATACGTGTTTTTGTGACTATGATTCAAAACCTTGTAGAGAGGTTATTGATCTTTTGAGAAGACCCTGCTAGGAGATTACCTCCCTCGAAATTTCTCAACAAAAAATGGAGTGAAATATGTACATCAAAAAATAAAGAAGGGGATCATGAACTGCTCTTAGACTTAACCTGGAGATGCAGGAAGATGATCCCAATCTCTCACACTATTTGATTCTACAAGAACACAAAGTAAAAACCCAAAACATTTCTATTGGGATTATTACAGTTGAGCAGCAAAAAGTGAACTTTGTTAACACAGAAATTTCTATCACCAGTGGCTCTTCTTTGCCATCTATCGGTCATCTTTCCTAGGCTCTGCCGCCATGAAAACTTGTTCCCCCCATTGTCACAAAAAACAGGTACGGGTATTATACGGCGAAGAAAAAAATGGGTATAATACGGCAAAGTTATATATCTCAGAAATAAAACGGGAAAAAGACGGCAAATTTTTAAAAAATAAATGAATAATCTTGATAATTATATAAAAAGAAAGTAAATGAGAAATTAAAAGTAACATTGAAAAATGACTAGATAAGCAACACATTAAAATTAGATCATGAAAACTACCAGTCTGACAAATACATAACTAACAAAACTTTTTTGCCTTCATGGCTTTACAACACAAATGAAGTCATTTCACTTGGAAAGTGAAAAAAACATGTCCTAATCGTCTTCCCAAGAAGTGGAGTCATCTTCTTCATTTCTTGTATGCCTTGAACTTGAAGCTCTTTGTCTTTCACTTTCATCAATATTTTCCTCTTCTGAATCTGAAGACAAGTTCCTTGTCTCAGTAATTAAATTTTCTTCTTCAGCAAATGGGTTCACATGTTCAATGTAGATAGCTTTTTCATTGGTCTTCTTCAATTCTGGAGCCATGCTTTGCAAACGCATATTCATTCTAATGAAAACCAAATTTGTTAATCTTGATGGTGCAAGATTGTTTCTTTTCTTCGTGTTAGTAGCATCAAATGCACTCCAATTTCTTTCATAGGCTGATGTGTTGCATGGTTGACTTAAAATTTTGATTGCTACACTTTGAAGCACAGGAACAGAAGAACCGAACATCTCCCACCAAACCCCTATTATAATTAAAAAACAAAACAAAATTTAAAAGAAGAAGTGCACAACTAATAATGAATGTTGATTGCATAATAGAAAAACTAGTAAAATGAGACACGTGGATGTGCAGTATGAATAACTCTCATGGCTAATCCCTCACGAAACAATGTAGGATCCTTGTTATGGTATGTGGCCAACTCATTAGCTATTTCAGAATAGTTTTCAAGAGGAACAAGTTTTTTTGTCACTATATCCAAACCCTCACGAACTTCTTCATCCATTTTGACCATTTTTTTCCAAACTAAAAGAGGATTTAGAAAAGTAGCTGCAGCATGTACTGGATTGTGCAAGTTACGAGCTCATCTCCTATCAATGATTTTCCAACATGGCATATATTTTTCCTTCTTGTCCTTACTTGCAGCCTTAATAGCCTCTTTAGCTCTGTCAAGTGCCTCATATAAATATCCCATAATGGATCCTTCTCCATCTACCATTTTCAATACTTTCACTAATGGTTCCACAAACATGATTATTTCTTTTCCCATATTCCAAAAATCTTCATTTTGAATAAGATGTGTAATATCTCTTGCATGATCTTTTTCCACTTCTTTGACAAGTCTCCAATCATTTGAGGCAACCATGAACCTCAAATTTTCTTCTTTTTTTTAAAATAGAATGTAAACAAATGAAATGAGAAGCAAACCTTGTTGCACCCGGCCTTTTCAACTCAGTTCCCTTTGTGTAAGTTCTCATTACATCTAAAGCTTGCTGCTTATTGTATATGAATTTAACAATTTGTCTAGCTTTTGTCATGATAGATGCTACATTTTCCAAATTATCAATATCTTCAAGCATTAAATCAATGCAATGAGCAGCACATGATGTCGTAAAAATATTTGAATACCATTCTTCAAGGATAAGTTTTGCCTTTCTGTAATTGCTTCCATTGTCTGTCACAATCTGTATAACATTTTTTGACCCTATTTCTTCAATAGCTGAAGATAAAAATTCAGTTATAAGTTCTGAGTTCTTAGAAACCTTTTTTACATATTTTGCTTTCCAAAAATATCGTACCTATTGGACAACTTACCAACAAATTTATGTATGATCTGCTTCTAATTGTATCCTTCCAAATATCTGACATAATAGTACACCCATGTTGTGCCCATATAGATTTCATTTCTTCAATATATGCTTCAACCTCTTTCCTTGCATCATCTAGTAGCTTTTTTCTCGTTGTTTCACTACTTGGTGGAAAGTATCATGGGACATGCTGTGAAACAGCAACAACAAAATTCTTGAAATCATTCGATCGAAGTAAGTTGAAGGGCAGATTGTTCATAGCCATAGCTTTAAAGAGGAGCCTATCAATATTGTCCTTTTCTTGTTTCTTGAACATGTTTGAAATTGTCTGAAGTTGTCCTCCTTCTTTAGTCAATGAGTTTGAACCGAAAGAACCTAAATGTGGTCCACTTGCACTTGAACTTATTGGGTAGCTTGACATTTTTCCCTTTTTTGTAGGCCTCTCGTTAATACCTTCAAAAGTTTTTAGTGCCATTTGTTTGACTTTGTTTGGCACTTGATGACATATAGCAACATCATGACATGAAAGACCTGCTAAATGATACTTAAACCGAGTGATTCCTCATGTATATTTTTCTCCACAAAAATTGCAAGCCAATTTTCCATTTTCTTTTAATTGTGCATGTCTCCAGAATATGTCCTTGCCTTTAGGCATGATTAAAAATTTATCACCACCACCTAAACCATTCAACACATTAACAAATTAAGAAAGAATCCAATCAAAGAACTTAGTTTAAGCCTTCAAGGCTTCAAGCCTTCAAGAACAATTTAGCTAGCAATATAAATGTTGTCATAAGAGTTAAGAGTCTTAACTCTTAAGACTTAAGAGTTAAAGACTCATAAGTCATAAGTTCATAACATAACCATTTAACAAGTTTTAGAAACATGCAAAATTTTCAGTCTGCTAACACTCGAAGAGCCCGAAACATCACTCCCCAATCCCCATCAACCCTCTTCACCGAACAATGGCAAATCAACTAACATGGAATCGAATAACACTATGCCACAAAGCTAAGAAAGATCCCATTGAAGCCTTGTCACGGTCCACCATAGCAATAGATTCCTTTGCAAGAATACCCACTAAAGCCATGATTGCCTATCAACTATTTACGGCCTTAATTCATCAAAATCGTAAGATACTACATAGCATTCTGTGAACCTGTAGTTTAAAGAAACCAAAAAGAGAATCCACCATTTGCCTTGGTCACTGATTTTTAGATACGACCAAAACTTAGACATGAGGATACATATACGGATATACCTAAACCAATCCAAGAACCCACCTAAACCAAGATATGAGAACACAAACCACCAAAGATGATTCTGTCAAATGAACAGACACATGTATACTATAGTCTATATGTTGTAAAAAAATTAAAAAACGAAATGGAAACTTGGAAAAAGAACCTGTCACCGCTCGAATGAAAAAGAGATGGAGACGAAGGAAGTTGAATCTCGAATGCCCTCCTCTTCAGCCGATTGAGAGGTGAGGTCAAGGAACGGACGAAGGAAGAAGTTCTCACCTCACTCGAAGAAGAAGTTCGAAACTTCGAACGCCTGTTACGCCTCTCTGTCTCGAAGACTCGAACGTTTGAAGCCTCAAGAAGTTTTCGATTTCAAGTTTTTAACCCTAAGCCCTCTTTTCCTATGTGAAAATACTTTTCTGCCACTAAAAGGTCGAACAAGTTTAAAAAAAAGCCAACGTCTTAAACAATATTACAAGCTATACCATTTATATTTGCACGTTAAAAGAAAACACAAAAAATCGTTTTATATGCGTTTTTTAAAATTTGCCATTTTTTAAAAAAAACACGTCTTTTTCCCGTTTTTTCGGCTGGAACTTTTTTGGCATTAAATACGCATTTTTTTTAAATATAACACTGTTTTTTGTGACAATGGACTTCCCCCTATCAATCCAATATTCTCATTCAATTGAAGTAAACAAATAAGCAGATTCTTTAACAGCTGCAAAACAAGTTCCATGCGTGATTACTTGAGCAGAAAATGACAACTACCTTATCAATTCCTTGTTCCCTCAGACAAGCACTGCTGATAATCCTCTTCATTTCTGCAAATGGCGGCCACGGATCTGGCCTAAGACATGTGGACAACAAAAGTTGCATTTCATCCTTATACTTTGAACTCCAATACGAGTTACAGACTAGATTTATAAAGTCATTCCAGAGACACTCCCATGGATTTGCCACAAACCCTTGGTCCTCTTTGTGAAAGTTTGAATTTCTATGTTTTCCATAGACACCACACAGTCAAATGGAGTACTATGACTCATGCTTTCTTCAACCATTTAGACTTGAACTTTTGCTTTCTCCACCACAGCCACATTCCTGGAAGAGCATTTTGAAATCTTAATTTTTATGTCAAATCTCTGTCATACCTTGTTCCAAACTGCCTTTGCCACACTACGTTCAACCAAAATCATTCTTCTTTTAAATTGGTTGTTTTTAACAAGGGCATGGAAGAAAGAAGTATTTCTATCACCTTCTACCAAAAGGTAACGAAGGCGTGCAAAGGTTTCCTTAGGACTGATGGAGATTGGCCATCGAGTGCAAAGGCAGAAGGGAGCTTGACTGCAAGGCCCAATCAGGGACAAAAGTCAGCCTTAGTGATCCGATGGTGCCGAGTGGAAGGGTCGTTGCTCAATGGATAAAAGTTACTTTAGAGATACCAGGCTGATCTTCCCCTCTTCATCCGTAGTACATATTCGGGAGATAACCATTTCAAACATCACATCATGTATATCTTGAGAGCTCGGTGGAATAAATGAAGGTATTTATTCTGTATAAAAATTTTGAAAAATTATATTTTGGTTCCTTTTAAAATTTTTGAAACTATAGTTTCAAGGGTGAAAAACTCCTAGATCTGCCCCGGCTGTGCTCCACTAAATCAAACATGTCATTGAATGTATTAGCTGAAATCTGAAAAAAATTACTTTTGTGGGAAGATGAAGACTTCCGTAAAAAAAAGAACAAGAAAAGAGAAGCCGGGCAAGATGAAAATAATGGATATTTAAAAGGTAGATTCAAGGACAGCTCTGTGGGCAGTGGCAGAGCCAGAAAAATTACCTGGAGCATTCGTTTAAAAATACTCATAACTGGAGGGGCACATATACATAAAATGATAAATGGTTAAAGGTGTCCATTTAAAAATAAAGAAATTTTAAGAGACTGGTGTGGGTAGTTGCATACGCCAGTCACCATGTGGCTCTGCCACTATCTGTGGGTAAGAGAATGGGATCCATATGGGAGAGTGGTGCCATTGCTAGAGCTCGTTGGACCCCATATTTAGCTGCAAGAAAATGCCTTCTGACCCTCTACATGCTTCAACATTGGGGGATTAAGATGGTTGATAGATGTATTCTACAAGAGTCACTTTCTTGTGTTTTTGCCCCACTATGGACTAACCAAAGAAATATAGAAATACTTGGGTTTTAAAATTGATTTAGCAATTAAGAATGTTAACCAGTGACAGAGATGTGGACAAGCTTGGTTATATGCGCTATATTGGTGTCAGAATGACTAAAATACCCTTAGTTAATACTGAAAAAGGAAACTTTTTGCTGAGACAAAATTGAAAATGACAAAAAAGTAAAAAGATTATGGAGGACATTTCTTTTTAATAAATTGCCAAAATACCCTTCTCTCCTTTACTACACATCTACCTGTCTCTTAAATGTGGAGATGACATTCATTCCCCATGGTCATGTGCTAGCTATAGAAAAGTAGAAATTGAGAGTTTCATGATAACACATGCAATCAATGAAAGAAAGTGGTTGTATTATTGCCAGGAGATGTATGTTTGTGATATTTTATGCTCTCTCCTTCTAGTGAGAGCTACTGCCCGAAGAAGACCCGAAGACCAATTCTCCTTGCTTCGAGGGGCTGCAACGGGACCTAGGTGGAGTACGCCTCTTGGTGTCGAGAAAAAATAAAGGTTTCATTGACTTGCGCTTTAGTTGAATACATGTATTAGGTTAGATCCTTGACCATTTTCAAAGAGATTGAATTGGATTATTATACTCAATAGTCACACAAAAAAAGTGGTTTTTCAAAAGAAATGATTTAAAAACATGAAAAAGAAGTCAGCCAATTAAAACGGTAATGAAACAATGTCTTTTTATGCGAAAAGCTTATTTTTTCAGGGCTTTTCTCCATTTTTCATTTTAGGCATGTTTGTCATGTTTTTTAATGTCAAGCTATTTCTTTCCATTTTTCTAATTTTTATTCATGGTTTATCTACTCATTCTTTATGTTGTCTTATTAGTTTTTCTCATTTATTTTGTTTTTATCTAATTTTTTAAAAAAATTTGGATGGAGTAGGGCCATGGCATAGGCGGGCACCCCCCTCCCTTCGGCCCTGTGTGGCTCCGACTCAACCCGAGCCTAATTAAAATGTCATATTACTAAATTACTTATATAATATATGTTGTTTTGATATTTTCTTATGCAATACAATTATTCAAGTATGTTATATGCATTAATAACTAAATTGTAATAATATGTTTATTCTCTTATATATATAACAAATTAAAATAATAATAATAATAAAATACCCTCACTGCACCGCCACACCTAAATTTTTTGAGATGTATCGTTTCGGCACCAGCACCGGCACCCGCACCCCGCACTATGGTGACATAGCATGCTGGGCTGGTGCATCGGTGCAAGATATTGCCGCTACAAGTAAGTAAATATTGACTATCCCTAGCCCACTTGGAAGGCTTGAAGAGGAGTAAAGTAAAAACTAGCTTGCAATCCATGGGGAGCCATTAAAAAAAGGCAAGCGTGGGGGCGTGTACCGCTCAAAATTGAGAATTCCCCTGTATATGTGAAATAAAGTGAATATGAGGAATTGGTGTATATACTAATGAGAGTATGAAATAAATAATTGTGAGGTTTATACACTAAAAATAACTTAATTAATGACGACTTAGAAGGCATCATGTGTACCATGTCTAGCAATTGATCAATGAAGCGGAATTGCCCAACAAGAGGTTATCAAGCATAGTATTGCTGTTGCTTTTATCTGACAACCTATGTAAATCTGTTTTTGCCCTTCAACGATAGTGTCATCTATCTCAACCAACATAGTTCTTCTTTTAAATTGGTTGCTTTTAACAAGGACATGGAAGAAAGAAGTATTTCTATCACCTTCCACCAAAAGGTAATGGAGGCGTGCAAAGGTTTCCTCAGGCGGACGGAAATTGGCCCTCGAGTGCAAGGGAAAAAGGGAGCTCGACCCATCTAGCTGAGACGAAAGTCGGCCTTGGTGATCCGATGGTGCCGCGTGGAAGGGTCGTCGCTCAATGGATAAAAGTTACTCTAGGAATACCAGGCTGATCTTCCCCTCTTCATTTGTAAGAAGTAAATATTAGGGAGATAACCATTTCAAACATCATATCATGTAAGGATTACACAGTATGCAGAATTATCTTGAGAGCTCGATGGAACAAATGAAGATATTTATTCTGCATAAAAATTTTGAATAATTATTTTTTGGTCCCTTTTAACATTTTTGAAACTATAATTTCAAGGATGAAAAACTCCTAGATCTGTCCCGGCTGTGCTCCACCGAATCAAACATCTCATTGAACGTATTAGCTGAAATCTGAAAAAAAATTACTTCTGTGGGAAGATGAAGACTTCCGTAAAAAAAGAACAAGAAAAGAGAAGTCGGGCAAGATGAAAATAATGGATATTTAAAAGGTAGATTCAAGGACAGCTCTGTGGGCAGTGGCAGAGCCAGAAAAATTACCTGGAGCATTCGTTTAAAAATACTCATAACTGGTGGGGCACATATACATAAAAGGATAAATGTTTAAAGGTGTCCATTTAAAAATAAAGAAATTTTAAGAGACTGGTGTGGGTATTTGCCTACGCCAGTCACCATGTGGCTCTGCCACTGTCTGTGGGTAAGAAAATGGAATCCATATGGGAGAGTGGTGCCATTGCTAGAGCTCGTTGGACCCCATATTTAGCTGCAAGAAAATGCCTTCTGACCCTCTATATGCTTCAACATTGGGGGATTCAGATGGTTGATAGATGTATTCTACATAGTCATTTTCTTATGTTTTTGCCCTATGGACTTGCCAAAGAAATATAGAAATACTTGGGTTTTAAAATTGATTTAGCAATTAAGAATGTTGACCAGTGACAGAGATGTGGACAAGCTTGGTTATATGCGCTATACTGGTGTCAGAATGACTAAAATGCCCACTAAAATACCCGTAGTTAATACTGAAAAAGGAAACTTTTTGTGAAGACAAAATTGAAAATGACAAAAAAGTAAAAAGATTATGGAGGACATTTCTTTTGAATAAATTGCCAAAATACCCTTCTCTCCTTTACTACACTACCTTTCTCTTAAATGTGGAGATGACATTCATTCCCCATGGTCATGTACTAGCTATAGAAAAGTAGAAATTGAGAGTTTCATGATAACACATGCAATCAATGAAAGAAAGTGGTTGCACTATTGCCAGGAGATGTATGTTTATGATATTTTATGCTCTCTCTTTCTGGTGAGAGCTACCGCCCGAATAAGACCCGATGACCAATTCTCCTTGCCTCCAGGGGCTGCATCGGGACCTGGGTAGAGTACGCCTCTTGGTGTCGAGAAAAAATAAAGGTTTCATTGACTTGTGCTTTAGTTGAATCCAGGTATTAGGTTAGATTCTTGACCATTTTCAAAGAGATTGAATTGGATTACTTATATAGTCACACAAAAAAAGTGGTTTTTCAAAAGAAATGCTTTAAAAACATGAAAAAGAAGTCAGCCAATTAAAACGGTAATGAAACAATGTTTTTTTATGCGAAAAGCTTATTTTTTCAGGGCTTTTCTCCATTTTTCATTTTAGGCATGTTTGTCATGTTTTTTAATGTCAAGCTATTTCTTTCCATTTTTCTAATTTTTATTCATGGTTTATCTACTCATTCTTTATGTTGTCTTATTAGTTTTTTTCATTTATTTTATTTTTATCTAATTTTTTAAAAATTTTAATTTTAAAAAATAGTTTTCTCTCATTTTTTTCAAGTTTGTCATATTGTACCCAAGAAAAACTTCATCATTTAAGACTCAAAAACGGTATTTGTGAGTGAGCTAGGAACACTCTCAAAACTCATAGTATAGGACACTCTGACTGTCTATTCAAATGACGGAATGTGTTTACGGATTAAGATTAAGTTTAGTGTCAAATTCTGTTTAAGGTGTGCTAGTTATATAATCTTAAATTTTTAAGAGGTAACAGTATGCAAATGAGAAAAACTGTCATGAAATATCAAATATAAAAATAAACACTTTTTGTGGGTCTATGTGGGCAATTGCCCGCACCTGCCTGCTTTGTGCAGCTTTTTAACTAATGTTCTTTATTCTTTATTGATATAAGAAAATTAGCAGTGTTTAAATTTCAGAATACAATGTACGTTCACATTGACATGCATGAATATACTTATAATATAAGACTCAACACTTCAAAAAAGATGGCATGAAAGACAGCCTGGGACTTTGGCATTTACATGAAGTCCTTGCTACAGAATTCAGACGATTTTCAAGCTGGGCCCAATATTATTGACTTTTTTTTTAAATCGTAATATATATGTTTATGCAAATTTCTTCAAGGATATTACCATTTATTTTCCTTTTTAAATTCCTTGGCGTTTGAAAATTGAAGATATGTGGCCCCATCTCGAGAAGCAATTTGAATCAGACATGAAGAAGTTTTCATGATGTGAAACCGCAGACCTTGACAAGCATATATATCATGAGCGAATTCGTCAATAGAATTAAACTTTTGAATTGAAATCTCACCAGGCCGGACCTTTTTTTTCCCTGTCTAAATCCAACCCGGCTGGTCAATAGTATGGGTTACTTATTAGCAGGGTCAAAGCCCGAAATTTATAGTCTCAAAATTTTAATAGGGGTTAAAATATAATTTTTCAATTTCTTTTATATGGGGTAAATGAAATTTTTAAAAATTTACATGTAATTTATTTTTTAAATTAAGGTGGGCCACCCGTTGGCTCCGCCCCTTCTTATTGGTCAGTTGTCGACAATTATAAAAACGAAAAATTGAGGAAAAAATTGCATGGTGACAAGGGGGTAGGCCCCACCTTCCCCAATGCGTTTCCATGAAAAATTCATTAGAATGTCGGCATATGGTAAATATCTGTTAAGTAGTATGAGCAAGAGGTCTACAACCCACCGCTTGTAAAAGTAGTCCGAAATGCCCCCTTTTCTTAGGTTCCTAAGCTACATTCGAACTTGGGTAGAATGCGGTACGCCAGTTTCCACATTTGCAGTTTCGTGGAGTAGCATCCACATGAATCAAACCGATGATGCACCTTTTACACACCTACCTATCCGACCAGCTATGCTATGTTCCTTGAAATAGAGTAGTCTTTAATTTAAACTAATAAGAACATATGATAATCTTTAATTTATAGAAACCCTCATTAAGTTGGCATTGACTATGGGTAACCAGGGAGTCGTTGCCAATTTCAGTGTGCCAGAAGCCTTACATACATACATCATTACACCAAGGTAAGTATACACTATTATGTTCTTTCAAAAAATTTTACTTAGACCTAGTTGGGTTAGTTATTTATAAGTTACTTCATTCCCTTTTTTGGAACATGCGGGATGGAAAGCTTGAATTATATATCTCTCTCTTAAACTATATGCAAGTTGAAGCATAGTGGAGGTGTCACCCTAGAGCACCACAAAGCTGCCCTAGACCTCAGTGAAACTTTGGCCTTATGGTGGGAATAGTCTCTCTCTCACCTTAAGCGTCTTAAAAAAGGACCGTATCAAACACGGTTTCATCCACGACACATTTATGTCAATGGGAATGAATGTTTCAGTGCTGCGTCGCATTGGTCTAAAAACTTGATCATATGGTTCAAAGGACAAAAAAAGGTAATGAAAAAGTTAAAAGACTAAGACACTCTTTTAAATTCTTAAAATACTGTTAACTCCCACTCCAATTTTTTGTGCGTATCTCTTGGGTGCGCCACCCTGATGCCCACAAGTCACTCTTGGTTCTTCATGAAGGTCTAGAACTAGGCTTTTAGTGGGCTGGGTTGGCTGACTTGCTGAGTTGGCTCTAGAATTGCCTGAGTCAGCTCGGATCACTATAAAACCTGGTTATGAGTCAAGGTTGGCTTGGCTAGCTCCTGATTCGGCCTGACTTGCCTCCGACTCACCGGATTCAAGTTATATTAAAACTTGATCGAATCAACGAGTCAAGTCGCTAACCCGCTGACCTGGTCATTTTACTGATTGGAGTCATGGGTTTGCTAACTATGGGTTGATTGATTGAGTTTCACCGGCACATGCATTAAAAAAAACAAACAAACAAACAAAACAAAACAAAATTTGCCGGCTAAAATTGTCTGACGACCTCGATTCTTCTTCTATATAGAAAAGAATCTGCATGCGTTAGACAAAAAGAGCAGTTGGTAAGGTGGAGGATGGTTGAGAAATTCGGAGACATATTTCTTCCTTGGTGGACCCTAAACCGTGTAAACGAAGCAAACAAGTACGATTAGACGTTTGTTGACCAAAGAAGGAATCCAAGGAGCATACATAATTTGTATGAATTAATTGTCGATCGGTGGCCAGCGCCCACTTGTAAGCAGTTTAATTTTCTTAACCAAACCAGGTCTTGTTGGCTCCCTTGATATGCGTTGCCTTGTTTCTCAACCAACACATTTTTTACACATTGGCAGCAGTCAGAGTTTTCTTTTTTTTCATGTTTAGTTTGAAGGAAATTAAATTCATTAGTGTTTTTGGTGCTTGAGTAGGGGCTGGTAGGCGGCTTGTTCCTATTTCCTATTTCGAGTGTTAGAAGCGTCAACCTCTTGTTTTGTGAAAGAGAGATAACAGATACACAAGTCAAAGCACAGCAAATGTGGTACCTCAAGACACCAAAAATAGGCCGATTGAAAGTTGCAGCTCTTACGGGACGGCAAATGATGGGTCGCTCCACTCACCTGAGAATTCCTTGGTGTTTCTTGAAAGCCCTTTGATTCAACCTCCTCCACTTATGTTAGCATCAGTTTGTGGAGAGTGACAACTATGAAACTTGAAAATTTGTGAACACGGCAACTTTTTGGGTGTCGGCAATACTAGTGTCAGTTAATCAATTTGTCAACAAATGCAATGAGTCAAATTTTTGAGACTTGAATGTTCATGTCATGATAAAAGCTTCATTTCTATATATATATATATATATATATATATATATATATATATATATATATATATGATGAGCACCTTCTCCTTCTCGCTTCACATAAGTTATTATTTCCAGTGGTTGGACAAAGTTTTCTACCTTCTAGCCGATTATCCAAATGATTAAATGGGTCATCTTCCCAGTTGAAATGACTTGCTGAGCTAGAAAGTTTTGGATAAGAAGAACTTATATAAGAAATCTTATATTTCAGAGGCACCTAATATGTAAATAAAATAAATTATGTGGGCCCATGTGGGCAACTGCCCACACTGAGCTCCACTCCGGGGGGAAGGTGTCTCCCACACGGAAGTAAGATAGAGCAGTAAGATATCAGCACACAGTTTTTGGATCATAGTTTGAATATGAATGCGGAAGATTTTATGTCGGCCAGACCCAAATCCAGTTCTGGAAAATCATATCCCAATATGAGTCCGAATGTAAATAGCTGATTAATTATGTCCATATACGTGGTGGAGCAAAAGTCTCCAAGAAGCAGCCATCTTCTACTTCAAAATATCCGGTATTCTTGAGCACGACTCTAAAGTCTGGGACATTTGTTTACCTTAGATATGAAGCGATTTGAGATCACTAAGCATTTCTGATCCGTGGAATCGAAGCCAGACCTTCCCCAGTTCAACATAATTTCTGAGGTCTTGGCCGCGTCTGGAGGACATCAATCCACATTTTTATATAGTGTTGAAATCTAATGTTTGTTTCTTTTGTGGTTCCCACATAAAGAGGATTTCAAAGTAGCATGGAATTACTATTTAAAATCTTAGACAAATCTGTGGGGTCTGAGAGCTTTTGTCCCCACGTAGAAGATAGGCCCCAATATTCTTGTCATTCATTAAATAAACTATCGTTCATGAGAGTAAGTATTCTTTTTAGTCACTCAGCATGGCATAATTCAAAAGATTCGAGGTTCGAATTCTACAGCCTATGTTACATTCCGGTAAATGAAAGCAAATACGACACTCGAGTTGAAGTGTGCATTATAGATTTGTTTTGCTCGAACCAAGCCGAAACCTTGGAGGCATAAGAGTCTGCCTTTAAGGTTTTTATGCGAAAGACGGTTTTCTCTAAGTAATTACACACTTAAAAGAAGAAAAAAGTCATACCTTGTTTGAAAATTTGAAATATGAAAGCACGTGCCTAGTGTAGCCCTTTCCATTTTCAAAGCCGCTGCTTCTTTTGACTCGATCTTCCAGCTAGCTTCCCATATATGAGAATCCATGAAGGCCCACACAACGGCAACAATAACCAACAAACAACATAAAAGCTGAGAGGCCGCAAGCCGCACATCCAAGCCCTCCGCACACTGTGTGCATACACATGAGCTGCGTTAAGAGCGTTACTAACACGGCATTCGACCAAAGCGGCAGTGATACAGAGACCAAAAGATGCAGCTTGGCACTGACTTGCATATTGTTGGCTCCTTCTGGGAGCTAGAGGGTGCCTACCCAAGTCTAAGGTTTAAATTTCTGCTACCTTAATGGATTGTCAAACTTATACCTACCACAAACACAAAAAGGTCGGTGGGCACATGGTGGGGTAGGCTCCCTGCTTTGTCATTTTGCTAGTCATGGTTTGAATGTAAAGGGTCTGTCACAATCCACAATTGCCAGTATAAGAAATAAATAGATGAAGCAAGAGTGATTGGAGGAATATAGTGTGACTGGTTTGGGCCGATGGCTTATAGACGGCTGGTCGCTATTTCGAATAGCATGGACACTTCCCTTAGGTGCTGTTTGATGGCAGGGTAAAATTATCATGAAAAAAAATAGATGGTAAAAAGTTGGACCTCCTCAGGTCTAACTTTCCAGGGTAAAATTATCATGATCTATCGAATTTGGCAGGATGTGTTTGATTGGAGTATGAAAAACCTTACAAAAACAGCAAGTTTCTCCCAATGAGATAATGCTCCCATTCACCCCAGCAAATGAGGTGGATTACCTAAGCAGAGAAGTAAACTTCAAATATGTGCCGACCAAACAATTAGCAGTAAATCAATTATGAAACAATAAAAAATGAGTAAAAATAGGATAATAGCTAAGGGAAAAATGAATAATAAATTTAAATAACATAATGACATACATATGATGTTAAAAGATGTGAATGCATTGAGAAGAAAAAAGTAAGAATAAAACAATGGAAAACTAAAAGAAGCTTGGCGCACAATGAGAAAACAAAAACTTATTTGAAAAGTGGGTTTCTCATTTTCAACTGAGTCAGACTCTCATAAATGAAAGAAAGGTGTGTTGGATGACACCTTAAAACCAGGTTTTGGGAGCAATGAGCCAAAGGATGTGTTGGATGACATCCTGAAATAAGATTTTGTTAGTGGATGACACCATGAAACCAGAAAACATGATTTTGCCTCCAAAACCAAGATTTTGAGAAAACTCAGCTTTATAAAATCTAGCATTGTAAAAAGAAGTGAAAAACTTGTTCTTCCTCATATTATTCATCAAAAACAAAACTTGGCTACATAAGAGTTTCCAATTTTTCATGCTATCAACTTCAAAACACCGAAAACTTTGGAGGTAGAGAGAGAAAATAGGGGACCTTCTAACCTTTTTATGAACAATAAGTTGTTAAGTTCTTGCTCACTCAAAATTTCAAAACGGGATATCGCCGGCGTTTGAAGGAGTTTTCAGCTCAGCCTTCAAAGCACGTCTCTTCCTCTTCATCCCTTATCTCCCGATGCATGCAAAAATTGACTTTACATTGAAACCCACAAAAAAAAGATTACATGTGAAGTGAACTCACTATATTCTTACAGTCGTATATTTGAAAAAACAGAATACCGAGTCTAACCCAACTATGAGATTCATATCCAAAGCACGCCCCTCATGGGCGGTGGCTAACTGTACGGATTCACGGCCGCTGCCCGAGATCGTCCGGCCGGCGGAGCAGACGAGACGTGAAGGTCCATCTCGTACTTCATCCCGGACCCTATTTCCAGATCGTCGAAGTCAAGGAAACCGACGTCTGAGGCCGACTTGCGGCACGACGTGAACTTCTTCATGGCGCCGATCCGCGGTGGCGCCACCGTCTTCGTCTTCTCCTCGACCACCATCTCTTCTGGTGCCACAGCCGCCGGATACTCCGCCTTCCGTCGAACCTCAACCGCTGCCTTGGAAGGCTCTTCGCAATCCACCGCCTGTTCCCGCCGGCAAAGCATCGCCGCCAACTTTCGGCGGAACCATCCGCCGCGCACAGCGGGGGACCGCGGCGTCTGCGCTTTCCGCCGCCTGTGGGTTTCTTTACCCCTTAAATCGAGGCTTCCGATGCAGGAAACCTTGGGGGAGACCGGTTCCATTTCTGGGAGGACGACTCTGCCGTTGCCCTTCCGCGCCTGGCCGGGGAAGAGCCGCGCTTTCCGGTAGCTGGGAGGCCGGAGGCCGCATGAGCCGGTGTAGCCGCAACTCTGCAACTTGGGCAGTCCAAGGATGGACTGGTTAGTCTTGATGGCGAGGCGTTGGCATCCTCCCTTGACCGATTGCGCCCTCTGTAGATTGCCAATTCTCTCCACCCACTCTCTCTCTTCCTGCTTTGACAGCCTATACGACTCGGCCGGTAGACTGAGTTCCGATGACGGGTGGACAGAATCCATGATCACGGGATCGTGGGTGGTCGGAACCGACACCTCGCAGGGAAACTGCTCGTCGGGATTCGCCGCCGGCGTTTTCTCGTCCATCTCTTTTGCGTCGATCGTTTACGTCTCGGAGGCAGTTGTTTGGTGTTATAAGGGCCTAAGGGGAGGAAAAGAGAGCTTGGTGCCTTGGAAAAAAGTGGAGGCGGGGTGGATAAGTGCGTGTGAAAGTGGGAAAGGGCTCGACGGACTCCGCAGTCAACCGGCGCGCAAGTGTTCGATCTCTTCTTTTTCCAAAACATTACAAAGAAGCTCCACCTAACCTTTGGTGAAACCACAAACCACCGCTCTCCATTTGAGGATGAAGAAATAGCCGGTCATGGTTTTAATGACCATTGTGTACACCCTTATTTTCAAAACAGAAGGAGACGTTGATGAGCTAGCACCGCCGGCGGTGGCAGCCGGCCGCAGGTCCGCATTACGGCAACGGTGTAGAAAGATGGAGCAATATCCAAAACTGCCATAGATAGATCGAGATAGACATATTCTATTGCCAAAGCATTGATTCTCTTTCGGTTTTTGTGTTCTTGGATGGTTAGAAGCTTTACAGGACGCGATTAGTTATCCATGATACGTGGAGTCGTTCAAATGGTTAAAAGAAATGCGTCTCCCCTGCTGCGACCATTGTGAGATGTAGCAAATTGCTGTGCTTCCTTGGATGTCGTGATTCTTCTTTGGAGGAGTACATTTAAAGCCACCAGCTGCACAGTAACTGTTTGTTGAAATGTTTGAGAGAGGTGTCTGCCATAAAAAGCGTCATGTCTCTTTGCCCTTCCAAATACCCTGCTTTGCTCCTAGGGTTTAGCGCCTGCTTGCCACCGTTTACTCCAGTACAATGGAGTAGCACTTACGATATTCAAAGTTCAAACCAACTTCGTGCTATGTACATGCCAGCTGACTCTACCAGATATATGAGAGTGCCAAGTTCATTTCAATCTGCAAGAGACAGTCGGCAAGTAATGGTGTGGGGGAACCTCCCAATAGTCGAATGGCGTGGGCTTCTTTCTAGTCGGCAAGTCAATTACCCCCTTGTCTTCTAAGTGATGGATTCTCCAAGTACTTGGAATGGCACAAAACATGTGGTTATGTCATTAATGGCCAGACTTGAATACAAAGATGTTGGCCTAATATGGTTTTGAATAGTGCAGTGCTTTCCATTTTTAAAGATCTTGAATTAATTTTTTACTTATTTTTGTAAACAAATACAGAAATAGGCGAATATGGATCAATATGTATATCCTGATATCAATATTGAGGATGATATTAGCAGGGTGAACAACGAGTCGAGTTACTCGAGCTTGACTCATTAAAGTTCGGCTCATGAAACGAGTTCGAGCCGATTCATTTGCTTAACGAGTCGAGCTCGAGTTCATGAGTCGACTCGTTCAAATAATCGTTGACTTCGAGCTTAGCATGTAACTGTCAAGTCGAGCTCAAGCCTTAATCAAGTCGATATATTCAAACGAATTTACAAGTTTGTTGAGTCTTAATCGAGTCGAGCTCGAGCTCAACACGTAACGATGAAATCAATTTTATTCAAACGAGTTTGTCAAGCCTTAATTTAGTCGAGCTCGAGTTCAACGCGTAACTGCCGAGTCGAGCTCGAGCTATTCTTGAGCTCAAGGTTTCATTAGCCGAGTCGAGCTTGAGATGACTGAATTCGGGCTTGGCTCAGCTCGTGTTCACCCCTAGATATTAGCCAACTAGGGAGCAAGACAAAAGAAATCGATGTTTGAATTATGCACTACCTTCAACCCACCAAGGTCTCAAAGCAGCCTTAAACCCCAAGGGCATGGAAAAGGGGGAGGGTTTGGGCCCTTCTTCGGGTGGCTTCTGCTAGTTCCAATCATATCATGAAGCATGCAGTGACTTGGTGGAGGTCCATATTGGCAAATGAAAATTCTGGTTTATCTTATAACCCCATTTGGATGTTGGGTCTCAATTAAGATGCTCTGTCAATAGGGATGTAAACTGTTCTATAATTTTTAATCATATTATATATAACCTACAATCATTATACAGGAAAAGTATACAGATTAGCATGTGACCCTTCCTTCTATCATATGAGAACAGTATCCTTGCTAATGAAAATAAATTATATCTACATTGGAACTAGTATGTCCAACTGAATAAATGTAAAATTTTTGCCAATAAAAAATCTACAAAACCAACTCTATGTAGTCATATCTCATGTATGCAGTATACGTTGCTTGTTGTACACATCCCCCAACACTTGACGGCAATCACATTTATAATTGAAACTCTAAAAAGATTCCCAACTTGTCATAATCCCGACCTCAATGAATCATACTTAGAATTCTCCTTCCGAATCACATTTGCTGTTGTTCTCCTCCCAACATTTACGTTGAAGCCTGCTCTGATTGATCAGTATAAGCAGTAACTTCCACTGGATGTAAGCAATTACCTTTGAAACTAGTACTGCCCCTCAGCTAGTCCATAATTTCTAGAAACAGTGGTCTTACGTTCTGCTGTCACTCTATGTTTAGTCCATATTTCACAAGTTTCTTGGATTTGAAGCTCACATTTGGATCCGTAGTCCTCAATCTCCAAAAGTTTTCCCATGATGCTCTTGGTTTCTGATAAAATCTGGGTGAACTACCAAACACAGTATAAAGAGAGAGAGAGAGAGAGAGAGAGAGAGAGAGAGAGAGAGAGAGAAGAAGAAGAAGAAGAAGAAGAAGAAGAAGAATATGGTCCTTTTACTCACGCACATAAAGGACAAGGCTTCCCTTCTCTGAGTAAAAAGAAAAAAAAAAAAGTGTCCGAGATTTGCGAATAATGCATTCACATGTTCAATGGAATTGGTGATCCGTTGCAGTTACTTTTGGTGAAAGGAAGCTTTGAAGGAGAAAAACTGCCGGTGAAGTGCTCAAAGTGATTTAGTCATAGTTTGAAAGCTAAAATTTAGCACAACGGAAGCCTTTATTGTGTCATGTGTAGAGAGAGAAAGTGCAAGAGAGGGAGAAAGTATGTTTGTTGATTCATATGTTCTTTTTTACATGTTTAATGAGATGTTTTATTTCATTATATGTGGAGTTTAGAACTTCAGGTCGTTCATATACATTAAGAGGGGCCTGATCCCAGAGATACTAAAAGAATATCATGTATTGGCGCAGGTAAATCCATTATGTGTTAAATAAGCGATAAATAAGTCAAAATATCTCATAATCTTACTGGTCGGGAAAAAGTGGGTTACCCTTTTTTATATCTAATAGTTCTTACCCCAGCGTGGTGTGGGTTTATGTAGATTGAGTTAATCAATTGAACGGGACAATCAAGAAAGAGAAAGAGAGCATTTTTATTTTTTTTACTGATGTGCTTTTTACATGTTTTGTTATATATTTTGTTTCACTGCCTATGGATTTTAGATTGCTGGTATGTGCAGAAAGAGAGAGAAAAGAGAGAGAGAGAGAGAGAGAGAGAGAGAGAGATGGAAAATGTGTCAACATGTCCATTCCATGGTTTAAACAAGTGCCAGACAAACAACTTGGATATGTTGGCTTTATGTCGGAGCAAACAAACGCCAGTTAGAAGTTCTCTTTGTTGCTCTTACCAAACGCTACACGAAGAACCTAATTTGAGTTTTCTACCAGCACCTGACACCAGCTGTATTGGGCATGAACGTCCATTCACATGATAACCTCATACACAGCCGAACAGCCATGGTCCTTTGCTCCCACATATTTTCTTTTCTTCCCTCTTTTGAAGTGAGAAACTCCGACAGTGGATCTAGGGCTGCACACGAGCTGAGTCGAACCCATGCTTTGGCCAGCTTGAGCTCGACTCGGCTCAAAAAACTCAAGCTTGAGCTTGGCCTCAAACTCAATTCGAGCTCTTTATAGCAAACTTGTACTCGACTCGTTTAACCCATTTAACTCGTGTAAGCGTTCACTCATGTAACTCGTGTAACTTGTAAAATTATCCTAAAAGTTAAAACCGGTGAACCGGTTTTGGCAGTATTGTATAGAGTATCGGTTTGCGAGTCGAGTATAAACGAGTCAAGTTCCTAAAACTAGAGCTTAACTTGTTTATCATTTCAAGTATCTTTGTAAGCTCGAACTTGGCTTGTTTATAAACAACTCGAGCTTTTTCAAGCAAGTTTGATTCGAGCCAGAGTTGGCTCAGCTTGTTGCAGCCCTAAGTGGATCGTTTAGGGCTGGGCACTGGACCGGCCTGGCCCAATAAGAAGTTGGACTCAGGTTGGGCCACAGCTCATTGTGAAAAAGTAGAGTCCCCAATAAGAAGTCGGGCACGGGCCGAGCCACGGCTCATCGTGAAAAAATGAGTCGGCAATGTAGTTTTTGCACTGAAAAGTGGCAATAGAAAAACGAGAGCAGTTTCCAACACCGGATCAGTGTTCCCACCCCGTAACGAGATTGGCATTTTTGTAACTTTGATGGGAATCTCGCAGTCCACTATTTTGTATCGTGCTTGATGAATCTCACAGTATGCTTCCACATGTGAAGCCTATGCAATCACTGCGGCTTGTCCACCAAGGAATTTTAACATGTTATCAAAGTTTATTTACAATACAACAAACAACAGTAATTGCAAGAGCGAATCCTTTCTATATGTCAACAGATTTTTTCTGAAACTGAAATGATTTAACACTTAATCTGTACCGTCATCAATGCCTACTCCACAATTTTCGTTCCTCTAAGCACTTGCCACACCTGCTTTCCATCAAAACGTATTCTACCAATATACAATTTCTGACGGATTTCACCATCTTGATGGTAAAGCAGAACTGCCCTTTTCAGGTGTAGCTACAGGCGCCTTTTAGATTTACAGGTTTCCCCGTGTTCTTCTGATTGAGTTCCATGGCGCATTTGATGTCTATGTAGAACTTGGTCTTCACAAGTTTTCCAAGTATAAATGCCCTTGAGCGGGTCATGAAAGTGAGGGTGAGAGGCACACTTGGGCTGTCCATTGTTGGCTCGCTACTTAGACTGGATCCTGCCCCATACAATGGCACTTGTATGCCTTGAACCACTGTGGAAATCAAACGGGTGCTCTTTCTAGGCTGGTAGAACTCCTCAATCTGCGACCATGCACCATACACGCACATGCACAGAGGGAAACAAATAAAAGATCATCAAACATTCATTACATTACAACAGAATCAATAAAAAATTTTCATCCAAACTTGTATTGATGGTGATACACAACCCATGCCATGCTTCTTATCATGTAAAACATGGACTTCAGGTACTATTTAAGGTGAAAATCAGAGATCATCAAGGGGTACACTGCTTCAACAAGGATCAAAGCAAAGTTCATTGGATGGCCCTTCAGCTTATACTATATCATCAGACATCAATGGCAAGTGAAGTGCTTCATTGGATGAGTGCTGCTTTTACTACGTCCTTATTGCTTGTGAAGTACAGAGTAATACAAACTAGACCTATGCGAACCCATTTTCCCCCGACATCACCACATTCAGATGTGATATTATTAGTTGAATACATGTTTAAGCATGTTAGCAAGTGGCTGTTAAGACGACTAACCAATAAATAGGAGAACAATCTATGTAGTCGGAAATAAACAGAAAGCAAGAATCAAAAAGAGAGGTTGTGAACTACTGAGATTAAAATTCTAGCTGGTTCATAACAATTATTTCTGCATGCAAGCAGCATTTGCTTCAGGCTAGTTACTTATATGACAGCTAAAGTGCTTTCAAAAGATCAACCATATGATCTTAAACAAGGAGAAAAACGCCAGGAGCAATGATACAGAAGGCAAGTTAGCAATAACTAGTAATACATATGAAGTGAAAGTGGTTTAAGAGCAGCATAAAGGACTTGAGTGTCAATGTGTATCTTAGGTAAGCATTGCTTTAATTTTTAACAACTTCAATAAATTAAGTCACGGTTACATGCAAACAAAACTTCAAGAACAAAAAAGTAAAGAACATCTGAACTTATCAATTAGTTAAAAGAAACATATGATGAACCAAACCACCCCAAATGGACCATTCTAAACATATCTATGAGGTCTGATTGTGTTGTCATGTTATTTAGCAACTTCTAGAAGCATGAAGTGTCAGTGTTCAACATTATACTCCTCAGACAGTAAATGACGCTCCAAAACAGCATTTTTGGAGTGTTTGGATGACATCAAGACTGGGTTTGAGAAAAACCTGGTTTCTGAAAGGGATTGAATGTTCTGGCCCATGCCAGTCCTCAAACACTTTGTAGTTTACTTCCATCATTTTTTTTCTCCCATTCTCTCTGCCCAATGACAACCTTTAATAGGACAAATGACTTGAATGAGGGAAAGGATAATGCCTCATTTCTTGCTCTATCTTCCATTTTGTTTAAAAGAAAAAGAAAATTCTCGTTCTTTTAATAAAATAAATATCAGATGCAAGGTGATGAATTGTGTCCTTTCCGCTTCCTTTCAGTACACAATAAGTGGAGGAAGACTAGACCTTACTTTCGCTTCTTTTGTGTTTGTGTGTGTAATGGTATATTATAACTAAATTATGACTGATGAAATAGGACAACTAAATGTTACTACTATTATTTTTGTATATTTTTTCCACAAAAGCAACTGAAAGAATGTAATAGGCTCAATATCAAAAAATGTACTACTCGGTTCGTAGAATTATGATGAGAATATGTATTTTACAAATTTTTAAAAAATAAACAGAGCAAAATTTCCGGATAATTCTTGCCTCAAAAGAAATCATATTCTTTCATGAGAACATGATGCAGATCCATACTTTCACAATTGAACCATAATAGACACTAGCATTAGAATTGTGAAATATACATAAATTTCAGTTTACATATATTGTGTCATATTTCAGAACTCTCTCTCTCTTATATATATATTAGGTATATTATCATGGTGTGAAGTTGTTTATTTGTCTTTTTGTTTTTTGTTCTTTTTGATGTAATAAATGTAATACACAAAAGTTGTTCTTGCCATTGGAAGCGCTCCTCATGGCCAGATCAGTCCCCTGTTATTGTATAAATAAGAGGCTTCTTCCCCTTCTTATAGTTATGCATCTTATGCATGCATTTAGGAATATAATAAAAATCTGTTTACTATTATTCGTGTATGTGTGGTTGTCTCCCTTTGTTTAGTTTGGTTGAGTGTGGCTGCATGGTAAATCAAGCAACTAGCTACTTTGCGGATGTGTTGTAGAAGCATTCTAATTTGCATTTGAATAAGAGAGGCTTTCATTTTTTTACATGGTATCAGAGCTTTGGCTGCTTTGAGAATATCTTGGTCCTGCCTTGGGATTTATGCAACATGTTATCTCCTCTTCTCCATGTTCTAGCTTTGTCTTCTTCACTCTTCACCATTTAGTTGTCATGGGAAGCAAAGATAATGCAATTCTTCCCTACTAGTTTGACTCATCAAACCATGTGATATGGGCTTTGACCATGAAAAATCACATTCAAGGAAGAGGTTTGTGAAGATGTGTTGATGGGTCCAAAGTGGAACCTACTATTTTTCAATTTACCAAGAAGATCGGACAAGACATCAAGAAGCTCAAATGGTGATAAATCGCACATAAAGCACTCCAAGACATCAAGAAGCTCAAATGTGTTTTTATGTTTTTTATATTTTTTACGATTTTATATTTTTTATAATTTTTAGGATTTATTAAATGTTTTAAATTTTTTAAAAATTTGCCGAGAGTTTCTTGTTTTATTCCCGAGATATACAATTTACCTTATTATACTCGAGAAATTCTTCGCCGTATAATGACCGTACACGCTTTCTGTGACAATTGCAAGTCAAGATTTTGAAATTAGTTAATGTTAAATTGAGAAGCAACAACTTTTACATTTCCTTAATGGATTAAGTCTGAAGTTCAAGCAAGATATGTCAAACTTGCATTATTGCTTTAGTTTCCTCCTATTCAAGAAGCCTTGCCCAAATTTTTCTGGAAAATACTAGATTTAGGGAAATCTCAATGGAGGAGATTACATCATGCAGAATTAAGACCTATAACCTTGCAGGCTGCCTCATTTAAACAAAAACTTTAAGGCATACAAAGTCAAAAATTCAATTTAAGGAAGATGCATTCTTATAATTGTAAGGAACATAGACATAGAATTATATGCCCAAAATTCAAGAAAGAAGATAGCTTCAAAGATAAAGAAGAGCTTGATGGATCCATGTCTCTTACTCAACTTGTCACTGTTCTTCAGCTACTTGTAAAAACAAAGGCACCTATCGCTGTAGCTGTAGTATTATACTCCTCACAAAGGTATAAATTCTTTGCTTATTGATTCTAGACCTTCCTTTCATATGACTCCTTATAAATCTCTATTCAATAAATGCAAAAAAAAAAAAAAACTAGAATGAAGCTATTGTTTGTGCTATACTATGGAACTCATTTGAAAGTAAAAGTTTTTGGGAATATTACACAAAATAATTTGAACAAGAAAAATCTTTATTAATTATTTGATTGGTTCCATAAAAAGTAGAATCTTTTACTTGTTTTTCAAACTACTATGATAGTAATGTTTCTTTCTCTAAAAACCAGGGTCATGTATGATATCTAATTTGATATGCCCAGTTGGGCATTGCAATAGAAAAAGACAATTGCCATCCTAATTTTTTGGATTTGTCAAAGAACGATCAAGAATGTAATGTAAAATTTAAGATTAAACTTTTCCACAAAAGATCAGGTCATCCCAATGTAACTAAACTTTGTTCGTTTTAAATTTGGAAAATTTTTGTAATACAACCACATTGATTAAATTTTGGCAAAATGAAAAAGATTTTATTTTCACATCAGAATTATGTTACTTTAAAGCGTTTGAATTAGTGCATTTAAGTGTGTGGGGAACACCTTTTTGATATCCAGAAGGAGGATGTTCCTTTTATTTGACACTTGTAGATAATTATATAAATATAAATAGATGTACAATCTCAGGCACAAGCTCAAAGGTTTTTCAACATTTCAAATATTTTTACAAAATTGTGTGAACTCAATCTGATACAATCTTTAAAACTTCTAGGACTGATTCAGAAAGAGACTTCATCTCATATGAATTTGGAAATTATCTTAAACATGGAATAATTGGATCAAACCACTCGAACACTTTCACTTGAACACTTTCACTTTAATGGAATGGGCTTGTGAAAAGAAAATGCAAGCACAAGGTTGAAACCACTCGAACACTTTCACTTTCAAGAAATATTCCTTACAATTTATAGGCTTAAACCATTCCTACTGCCCTATATGTAATTAATCATGCATCATTCAAAACTCCTAAAAATAAAAAAATAAAAACAATTCAATAGAAATGTTTCTCAAGATAAAACTTTATTATGTTGCACTTGGGATATTTGAATGGAATTTTTTTTTTTTTTGAGAAAAATGATAACCTCTCATCCAAAGCAATCTCATATGTTTTTTTTATATATGCCAAAATCAAAAGAATTATAGAGGCTACAAAAAAAAAGTGTTATATCAATATATCAAAAGATAATTATAATTTGTTCTCTATAAAGGGGATGATCTAATTGAGCATGATAATGATAATCGTGTAGATGACGTTGGTACTTCTCATGATGTTATACAATTTGATATGACCGGCCCCGATGGTCATCACATCATAAGATACATTTTGATTATAACGTAACTTTTATGGCACCTCCCTATAACTAGTTACAAAAATGTACCACACTTGTAATGCACAGTGTCATATAATATAAGGTCATGTAATGGATGGCTGAAAGAGACAATAGAAAAAGATGTAAACTAATATTAGACAGTGAAAATGCACATCAACTTTTTCTTATTGTTTTCTTCTCAACCATTCATTACAGATCAAACGAATCCTTATGAGTGAGCTGAATGACTATCCATTGTCAAAATCGCCATTTATTTTGTATATATATATATATATATTTCACATTTTATAAAAATATTAGGCATGTACTTTCCATCATTACCAAACGTGGCCCCTAGATCGAATTCTTTTTTTTTTTTTTTTGTTCATTTGAGTTGCCAACTTCACTTTGAGTTGACAACAGTATTTACCTTGTAAAATGCTTAATATATAAATACACCCTTTGTTACAAGAGAAAGTTGTGTGCGCAAGGCGTGCAATAAGCCACAAAGGAGAAATAGGTATTTTGGTAATTTTGAAAAAGAATTTTTTTTTTTTTCAATTTTTATTTTTGGATATACAAAAAAAATATTTTCCAGTGTGAATGGAGGGTATTTTAATGTACAGGAAAATTCAAGGGAAAATTCGTGCACCAATATGAGTTACATAACCAGTTTTTCTGTTACAAATGTTGCCAATTTTTTCAGAAAACATAAAAAAAAATGAGAAAATAAAGAAAAACAAGCAAAAAATAAAAATTGGTCATGTTGCTCATAATTTTTCAAAAAGGTTCCCTTTTTAGTTTGTTTTAACATTTTAACAAATTATTTCGGATTATTGATCAATGCTTTTTGTCAGAAAATTGATACGAAAATAATAACTTGATGTTTATTTTATCATTTTCTCAAGTTTTTTTATTCTCTGAATATTTCTCAAACAAAAAAGAAACCTTACCTACTACTGGAGAGAAATCTCGCCCATTAAAAAAGTGAGAATGATATTGTGTCAATGCAAAAATATGACCACACGAATGCACAGGATGTCCCATCCAAGTAAAGCGGTCGAATGTCTTATAAATGGATGCACGTAAAATAGCCGTTAAAAAAGTCAAAGGCATTCACGTTATTGAATTAGCAGCGCATCTCGATTATCAAATGGCTTACGAATGCACGCACGTAAAGAGTAGCTTTTCGAAAAGCGAAAGCTAATTATCTTGCTGAGTAGGTAAGCACCTATATGCGTCTCCATATGTCAGCTCTTTACGTCACCATTCATTTTCCTTGGTACCAAGCTACCTAAAAAGAAGCAAGCTACCCTAACCTAAGGTGCATCCTTTAAATTGTCTCGAAGGGTATAGCATAGCTAGTTGATCTCAATGTTGTAAGTATCGTACGATACGATATAGTTACGATACGATAAATTTTACTGAGTAGGTAAGCACCTATATGCGTCTCCATATGTCAGCTCTTTACGTCACCATTCATTTTCCGCTACCTAAAAAGAAGCAAGCTACCCTAACCTAAGGTGCATCCTTTAAATTGTCTCGAGGGGTATAGCATAGCTAGTTGATCTCAATGTTGTAAGTATCGTACGATACGATATAGTTACGATACGATAAATTTTACTGATTTTTATTATTTTTTGAGAATTTTTTATATTTTTTAAAAAATACGATACAGTTACGATACGTTACGATACAACGTAGCTTAAAGCCAGACCGATACGGCCTACAATACGCTTTTTACAACATTGGTTGATCTGCATATCACATCATCTTCCATTTGATAAAAGTGGTTGTTATTTCTCTAACCTGCAATTGTTGCATGTGCGACACTCAAGTGGAATGGTGTAGCTTAGAACCACTAAGGTCCTGAAGCAGCTCTAGATTCTGGAGACGAGAAGGAGGGGGTGGCTTTGCGTCTCGAAGATTGCCAATATGCTTTAAATTTAACATCAGCATGTTGATGCGTTTATAACTAATAATTTTAGTAGCAAACAAAAAGTCTTAAAACTTTTTAGTACTAGATTTTGATGTTAAAGGAATTGTAAAATTTTTGGTGGTTTAAACAGCCCATTTGCATGTCAAATTTGACAGGTTTGTTACTAAATTACTCTTAACATCACATTTTGAATGTTAGATTGCTAAAAAAAACATATTCCACAAACATTTTAAGCGGCTAGGTTTTAGTTTCTGACTCAACTTTATATATATATATATATATATATATATATATATATATATATATATATATATATATATATATAAAGTGAGTGAACGATGACTGTAGTTATTAGAGTTGCCTAGTTACCTCATCAAGGTCGTTCATCTAAAAAGGATAGATGATTGAAAGAAAAACAATAAAAAAATATGTAAACTAACATTGGATGACGAAAATACATATCACTATTTTCTTCTTATTTTTCTCTTCACCATTATCATGTTGGATCAGACGGTCTGAGTGATTTAGAAAACTATAATCACCATTCAAAATATATATATATATATAAAATGAGGTTGAAAGAATGAGAGGAAAACGAGCATAATCAATCACAAATTTCTCTTTAGGCAGACCATTTGTACAAGTTTTATGCATCACTTTTGTACCGTCAATGGTGATCTTTGTTAGCAGAATATTATAAATTCATACAGAAATAGCAGATTCTTTAAGTATGTAAGTAAGATTTTATAAAATTTTAATAACCAACAGCCGCCTTATAAAACTCGGTTGTATGAATCGAGTAGGGACGACCTTGTAGGAGATGAAAGTGAAGACTCAAGCTAACATGGGCGCGATGATTGTATTAAATAAGGAGGAGAAGGTTGACAAGACTGAACCCTGTCACGCTGTCACTTACGGTATGTTGAAAACGACCGACCAGCGAAGGCTCAAATATTTTTAAAATTTGTGAATCTTAAAATATGTGAATATCTCGTAAATAGGATAAGGTGAATCTTAAAAATCTTTAGTTTCATCTGCGTTCAAAATATTTTCAAAAGTTTTCTTTCTGGCTCCGCCACTGCCATCGATCTCATCGTCATGACGCTGTCAAACATATTTAACCATATACAGAGGGTTTACCATTTGGCATATGAAGGATATTATGGTCATTTTACATTTTTTTACCGATAATTTAGGCGAAGAAACTAAATTAAGAGGGAAGCAAAGTTATATTTTGGGGCCAACTACATGCTTCGCTTCACACTTATAAAATATATATTTAATATAAAATGATATATAAATATTAACAATTATAATAAATTATTATAATTATATATAAAAAATAGTAAAATATATATTAAAAAACTATTATTGGGCCCACTCGAGCTGGCCCCATAACATTTCGGGTTGGCTCGATGACCTTTTTTCGTGCCTAAGTTCGAGACATGTCAAATATGGAGTACCCGCTGACAGCTCAGCTCGATGCCCAGTCTTACCCATGTTTCACGGTAGCATCTTGGGTAGGGCCTTAAAATTAGCTAGTTGAATCCCAGCCAATACATTTTTTTTCAGATTAAAATATATAATGACAAAAATGCCCCTACTACATCAAAATGAAACCCTCCTGGTAAAAACAAAAGATGAAAAAAAGGTAGAATTCTCAAAATGTTTTTAGAAATAGTTAAAATGTCCCAAAACTCCTTTGGTTTCATATGTGGTTGCATGGTAAGAACCCCACGAACGTCGGACTCAAACATGGAACGGCATGAACGGCGAGAGAGGGCAAAGTTATCATCCATGAGAAAAACTTTAAGAAGAAGAATAATTCAGAGGAACGAGGAAAACAAACACTGAGGGTAGGGTTTTTAGAGACGTACGTCGCCGGAAGCGAGCCGGAGATCCATGTAATGCAGCCGGAGCGGCGACGAGGTGAAGTGGCAGCCGAAGAAGGTGGCGCGGTTCGTGAAGGAGAGCTTGACGGTGGCGTTGATGGTCAACATCTGTGTCGCCACCCCCGACGCGTCCATCCCCGCTTGCACGTTGAACCTCCAGAACGTCATGCTCTGCGCCGTTTCAAACCCGTTATTTTCAACTCATTTTCACGTCATTTTCAATTTCAATTAAACGATAAAGACGTGCTCGACATAAAAATCAATAAAAAATTGTAAAAAAGTGAGTTTTAAATATTACGTTTAATTACCGAACTACCCATGAAGGCAATTACCTTTAATTCTCTCTCTCTCTTATTTATATAAAGTTATTTATGTAGAAGCTCACTGGATTGGACAAAGCAGCGCATTCATTCCAAGGCGAAAAGGCATTCAATAATATTAAAAGAAGGAAACAACTGACAGCTTCTGTGGTGCTGCACACCGCCGTTTATGTCATGATTTTCGCTTTCAGGTTTAACTGAATGGAAGCATTTGATTTCATTCATATTTTTCATACTGCAGCACTTTGGAAAAAAAAAAGAAAAAGAAAATATTATTTTATGATCCTAACTATGATCAGCATCTTTTATACTTAACAAAATGAACTCCTGCTATTTCAACTATATTTAGCATCTAATCTACCCAACAAAGATTGTTTTAAATCATTTCCGAAACAATTCATCATCGTCTTATCCAAAAAAAAAAAGAAAAAGAAAAGCACTGATTTTCATCTTTTGATTGACCGCTGCAAAAGAGAAAATCAGAAAGCAGATGTGTTGGGTTTCAGAAATTGCAGAAGAATAAGAAAAAAGATTTTTGAATAGTTTATAAAGGACTTGCAGTCCTGCGCGCTCTTTCAGAAAGCATGTCCAATGGATCGATTCCTCGAACGGCAAAAAAAAACGAGTGAAAGACGACCAGTGAAAGAGAAAGAGAGCGAGATTTCTGGCTTTTGGTGCGTTTGTTCTTGTTACCTTGACGGCGATGACGGGCTCGTAGGAACGGCTGGCGCCCCACAGGATGAGGGAGAAGAAGGTGAAGAGGACAAGGAAGCAGACGACGAAGAGAAGGAAGTAGCAGCGGGCAGGGATCCCCGACTCTCTGCCGTCGCCGTCTTCCCCTTCCTCTTCCTCCCCGTGTTCGTCGACGTGGGCGTACTGCGGCCACGGCTGCCGGCGCCCGTGGGGGTGGTGGTGGTGGGACGAAGCGTCCTTCTTGAGCGAGCCGGAGAAGCGGGTGGTTGACGACTCGCGGGAGTGGTGCACCGGCGACGGGACGCCGTAGTAGTGGGGATGGGGCGGCGAGCCCGCGGGGCTCGACTGGAAGGACATCTTCTCGCCATCGTGCTGGGAGGGACTCTGCACGTAGTAGAGCAGCCGGCGCGGCGGGGACCGCGTCGGGGACGACGCGGCGAGGCTCGTCACCTCCGAGTCCGACTTCGCGTGCATCTTCTCGTGCCGGAGAGAAAAGAGAGACGGAGAGCTGCAGAAGGGACGTTAATGGATTCCTCTGGCTCGGAGCAGAGGCCGGGAAGGGGAGGAGTGAGGAAGAAGGAGGATTCCTTTTCTCGGTTTCCGCATTCCCTCCGAAACGTGCGCTTGCTTTTGGGTTCCTTGTTGAAGAGAAAAGGGGTCTGTTCAACTCACCCATTTGATTTTGGGCGGCTTAAAGAGGGCCTTTGAAAACACACAAGTTCTAACCATTTGCCCACAATTTTTAAGATCATCATCACCTACCAAATCAAAATCCCTTCGAATCTATGAACCAAAACTGTAAGAATTGCGAATTCACATCAGATTTATACATATTTAAAAACTGAAGCATGCACAATGAAATTTAAATAAGATATTAAAACTTCAATAATTTAAACTAAACAGGTTCTTTGTTCGGCTTTTTCACCATCACCCAACTCACCGTTGAATTCAAATGCCTCAAAAGATTAAAAATAAAGTAAAATGAAACTTAAAAATAAAAAACGAAACTAAAGGACAAAACCAAAAAGAAGCAAAGATACAACTTGGAAGTTAATTAACTGATGTGTATTTGGGCGCACCGCTAAACGTTGCGGTCTCAAATGATGCCGCCAACAAGTTTGACCGTGGTTTTCGCTTCTTCTTTTTCCCCACTCCGTGTCTCCTTGATGCCGAAGATTCTTTTCTCAAGCCGGGGCCGTGTCCGGTTTTACCTATATTTGTATATTCGGATGCAAATTGAGATTCAAACTGAATCCGAACCCGACTTCACGATTTGAATCTCAAACTGATTTTTGGATTAACAACTAAATCCACATTTGAATCTGAATACGACTTTTAAATCCAATATAAACCACCTACGGATATTGGATGCAAGATTAGAGATGTCAACAAATCAGGTTCGATCATACGTGTATTATTTTTAGGGCTGGGCATCGGGCCCAGGTTTGAGCACCAAAAAATCGGCCCGATAATATACGGGGTTAGTTCATGTTGGTTCAGTACATTATTTAATATTATTTTATTTTAATTAATGAATATATATTTTATATTAAACAAGTATTTTACAATTAAAACAATATTTTAATCGGGCCGAGCCTAGGCTCAAGTTTCGGGCTAATTATTTTTACCATATTTGCTGTCACTGATATCTATATATTTAGATTTGAATTCATATTCAAATTTACATGAAGAAAATGTTAAACCGCATCCAAATACCAAATCAGAAATCATAATACGAATCTGATTTGAATCCGGTTTTCATATTAACATTCGAATCTGAATCTCTGAATCTCACTTTTAACTTGAATCCAAACCATATTATAGACATTGAGTATATAATATTTATTTAAAACTATATCCGAAATCCGATCTGAATGTGGTCAATATTTACTTAAATCCGAATATGATTGAATGTCATTTTTCATATCTGAATTCTTAATCGAATATCAATTTGTTTTTTATCCAATTTTTTGTTGCAGTTTGGTCAAATCTTGGTTAAGTCATATTTATTAACATCCCTATCTAGGATATTTATTTAAGTCCATGTCCAATATGAGTCTGAATCCCATCAGATGTTTACTTAAATCTGAATCCAGACAGTTGTCATTTCTGAAATCCAAATCCGATCTGATTTCTTAATTTAATGTTTTTTTTTTATATATCCAAAATTTGTAAGTAGTTTGGTCATATATCTGATTTGAATCGGATTTATTGACATCCCTACCTAAAGATGAACCTTGCATGCAGAGGCAGAGGCAAATATATATGTTTGAAAATGGTTTAGTGACAAATGCTTTGGTTTAACTAGATAACTAAACAAAACCATGTCACTAATTTTGACTGCTTCCATTTTTTTCAACAAAGTATCTCCTTCTCCATTCCCCCTTCTACTTTTATTCCCCTTCATTGACCACTCATCTCCACAATTACCATACCCTTTGATTGATTGTTTTTGTCTGTTTGCCTTAAGTCGGTAATAGAGCTTTCTAATCTCTTGTCTGACGATCTGTTATAGATCAACCAGATTCAAACTTTCGACCAGGATATTTCTATGTGATAACTCGTCCAACACGATGTTACCAAGTGATTCTGGTAGCGAAGCAAAGAAAGACATCCCGATTATTGAGAGGGCATGTGCGCCTAAGCGATATGCTTCGTTGAGATAATCCTCAGCATATTGCTCAAATTGACTCAGTTCCTTTAACTTCCTCTTTGTGAACACCTTTTTCTCTAGTTGACTTTGTTGTGCCTCCCTGGTTTGAATCTGAATCTGGTTTCAATATATATATATATATATATATATATATACCTTTTTTGGTCTTCCTCTTGGTCCTCCTGTTCTTCAATTTTTATTGACTGCCTTCTTTCCATTTCCTCTACAATCCCACCTATGAACCAAGCCCCATAGTTTACTGTCTTAATTAGTTGGTTCATACAGTTGCAAGTAGAGCTGAGAATTGGGCCAGGCCGGCATAAGCCCTAGAAGATACATAAATGTTGCCCTTAGTAGCTTGGGTTCTAGTATCAAGAAAAATATATGTATACATTTGAAACTGAAGTGTTATAATAAAACAATAAGAATTGAAATATAGAATACTATAAAACTATATGCCCGCTTTATTTTTTATATTATTTTTGTTTAATAATGCATATATATTTTATCATTAAAAATATATTTATATTCAAAAATTTATATTTTATATATATTTTTATTTTAACCAGTTAGGCTTAGGCTCAGGTTTCGGGCATCGGGCCGGCCCACGCCCAACTCTTATCGAGCTGGCTCGGCCCGAAGTCCAGGCCTGTCTTGAACCCTTATTTTTTCAATCATAAATTAATAATCTTTAATTTAATCCTCCTTCTCTAATCTTGACGTTTTCGATTGCTATACTCTCAACTCCCATTCGATGCCCTTCTTCCTCCAAAACAACTTGATATTTTTGTTTTTATATATAACCTTTGTGCGGCATAGGTGCCCTTTGGGCCATCTTGAGCCCTCTTTACTGAATCCACGGCAATAGTGACCAATGACAATGATGCTTTCCCAAAGCAATTTACATATGATATATGGATTTACTGTGTGAAATTTACATATGATTTAGCAACTTTCTACTATATAATTCAATAACTTTAATGTTTTAAGGAGCACATATATATATATATATATATATAACCAAATATATGAAATTATTAACATAAAAATAAATAAAGTTTGTGAGAATTATGTGGGCAACTGCACACACTAGCCACCGTGTAGCTCTGCCACTTGGCTACACATTTACAAAAGATAAATATAAACTTAAAGCTGCTTAAGCAAGTAATCATTATAGCAGTAAGAATGACATAGTTTTATAATATGTGAATGACAACCTAAATATATACGCATCGGGCATATGGTGATGCATTTTACGAAGCTTATAAAATGAGAATGCATAATCAAAATTGAAGACAAGAAATACAACAACAAACCGTAAAAAGTGAAAAAGAAAAGGCACTGTGACTTGTGAGGAGCTAAGCTACTTTGGTGGCTATAAAGTGAGTTAAGCTTTGATTATGCAACTTGCGAAAATTTGGAAGACTGATTTGATTATCCCACGATCTTACGGTTTCCGATAACACCCCAAGCCTTATGCCACTCCTTCTGGCATTAACGTCCTAGTGATCCCTCGCCGCTGCCCCTCATAGGGAGACAGGCGGACGGAGGTCCAAGCCGGTTGAGCTTTTAGGGTTTAGCGGTTGAGGGTTTCTGGGATCTCTCCCTCTTCCAATCGCTGGTCCACATTCTGTAAGAAACTCGACGGAGATGGCAGATCCTTACTGGAACGCGGGTGGAGTTCCCGGCGCGCCTGCTGAGAAGAGGCCACGACCCACCTACGGTATGCTCGCTCATCGGAAGCCCTAGGATCGATCCCCTTTCCGTTCTGTGTTTTTTTTTTAATCCTCGTTTTATACTTAGCTATTGGATTGTTAGTCTGTTTCCGCTTTGCTTCGATTGCGTTCTGGAGGCGTCTGATGTGAACTAACAAGAAGCCTAAATTTTGCTTCAAAGTGGCTCTGATCCGACCTTAAATCTCGTGCGTTTAGTTTCTGGCAGAACTTAAGTTTAAGAAGCTTGAAAACACTGGGGCTTGAAACTTCTTGTTTGTGCTTGGACAGCAACATTGGAGTCCCCATTTTGTAGTGTAGCCGGAGAAGTAACCAGTTGCACGCGTAGAATTCACGGCCTTCTTTGTCTCAATCAGATTGACGAAAAGAACGAAACCCGTGTGATTCTGCTGCTAATTTGGGTTTAGGTAGAATAGAATAGAATGTCGCCAAAATTCACTGGATTATGGTGGAATTAAGGATAGTAGAACAAAATTCTAGAACTCAGGTAGTGTCAGGCTGGAAAGCGGAACTTCTAGATGCATAAGCCCTTGACTGAACTAGGCATGCTCTTTAGTTACTCTCTTTTTTCATTCAATTCATTCATGGCCCATGGGATTAATGGAAATGGGTACGAACGCTGCGTGGCTGATTTCTGCACGAACAAGTCTTAATCTTGTGATGGCTAATGGAGTTTTTTCTTCCCACCGTAAAGAAGCTTCACATTACGGAGGTGGGACATGGTACTGTAGTGTAGCAATTTTTGTCGGAAAGGGTTCTATGAGTTTGAACTTCGAAGCTTTTGAAATTCTTGATGTTTATAAGAGCGGTCAACTATAGTAGAGAGGATTCATTTACATTTGCATCTCTCTTGAGCCGGTTCTTTAGGGCCTTAGACCTGATTGGACGCATTTTATGTGCATGGAAGATAAGGCACACTGTGGAGCATAAGTTATCTTCTTTTTCCTTTTTGATAGGTGAACTTCATGCAATTCTCTTCCTAGGGTTATATTAGCCCACCATATAGTGTTAGGGAACATGGATGTTTCATGATTTTCTATGAAGCACACAAATCATTTCAATTGTCTTTCCAATAATATCACTTTAAGACCAATAGCGTTATAGATCTTATGCAATGATTAAGCCTATCTTCACTTGTGTTTCCAGCTCAACGAAATCAGTAGAGTCTTTGCTAGCTAGATTATTCAGGGACAAAAGAAAAAGATCTTTCCATCCGACATTAAGAATGTGGGCTTGGTGATGCATGGGTTTAGGGCATCTTTGAAAAGCATAAACTGAGAGGTGTGTCGTGCAACACCGTCTCAAATCGAAATAGTGGGAGAATATCCATGCAAAATTGACGTTTGTGGTGGAGCGTGTCACGAGACACCTGTCACCATCTTTGAATGGGAAGGGAGGGTGTTATGAGATGCCTCCTACATGCTTGAATTGTGAGGGTACATGCTTTGTCTCAGACCCCTTTTTCTTCCCCTTCAGGTATGCCCTTATGGATTTAGACTTGCTATTACATGGCTGCCTAGACACAGTGATATTTCAGTTATTCATTGTCAGTCATCTATTTTATCTGGTGTACATGTCACCCAATTTCAGTACTTGTTTCTGCATTTCAGGGGCCATTTGTTGCATTGAGTGTTTAAGTTTCATAACTAATCAAATTTCTTATCTGTATCATTTTTAGATTTTGTAGCTCCTGGAGCTGGAGTTGGCCTTGAGATGGGGATGCAAATTGGTCAAGGGATTCCTGGTTATTTGGTTCGCAATGACGGCCAAACCGCAAATAATGTTGTGAAGGACACTAAATCTCTTATGGCTTCATACGAACGTTATTTACAAAATGGGGTATCATACACAAGTTTCTTGAGCTTCTATCTTTAGTTAAATGTAAGCTTATTCACATTGTTATTACTACTTTCCAGCAAATTTCTAGTCATGCTGCTGGAGAATCCAGTACCATGGCTGCTGCTGGATTTGGTGGCACTGGCATGCCTGTTGGAGCAGTTGCTGGGCCGCCGCTGGGAGGGGTGGCTGGACCGCCTCTCAGTGAGCCTGTATTAATGGGTGGTCCAGGGCTTATTCCTCCAAATGTTCCAGCAAATGGTCGAAATGTGATTTTTGGTAACCAGCCACCTGTTGACCTTTCCGTAAGGCCTGGGCTTGAAGCACGTCTTCCTCCAGATGCTTCCAATACTCTTTTTGTAGAAGGGCTTCCACCTGATTCCACACACCGAGAAGTAGCTCGTATCCTTTGAATTGGTTTTGTTAATTTGTATTTTAGTCTCTTTCGAGTTCAATTCCTTTTTTGCATACTCTGAAGTCTGAACAATGCTATTTTTGTGTTAGTAACTACCTGTGTTCCTTGACAAGATTATGAAGATATATTTCGACCATTCCTTGGTTACAAGGAAGTTAGGCTTGTAAAAAAAGAATCACGCCATGTAAGTGCTCATGTTGATAGTTTGCGAGAATTTTTTTTGGGTCTAGACTTTCTTCTTGGTCTCTTTTCATATAATGAAACAGGCACCTTTTCCAAAAATACGAGATTGAATCAATTTGTTGCTCAAATATGCTTTTAATATGTAACTGTAGAATAGGAGTGCACTGTTGTATCCTATGCAAAAAATAAAAACTATTTTGGCTGTAGACAATTATGGTCACCATTCTTTCTATAGTACCAGTGAAGTGACTCTTGTTTTTGCAACAAGATGTCGAAGCCCAAGGTAAATGCTGAGTCAAGGTGGCATATAGATAAGAGCATGTTCTTGCTTCATTGTTTTGTGAAGGATTTACTTTTTATCAGTCATATGACCCACCAATTTGCTGGTACCCATATTATTAGTGACTTGAAAAGTTTGATTCAGCATGAGGTTGTGTAAATGGCTGCTGTAGATTTGTTAGTTGGATCACCGATGTTGCCTTTGAGCTGCTTCAATTTTTTTACTGTCATCCTGTTTTTGTCACTCTACTATGATATAGTCTGGGCTTCCTATTCTTGATTTGCGTAAGTTGTTCTGATTGATCTGTTTCCTGTGTTTGATACATTCTTCTGTATTGCAGCCTGAAGGAGATCCTTTAATCCTGTGCTTTGTGGACTTTGCAAATGTCAACTGTGCTGCAACTGCACTAAGCGCTTTGCAAGGTTTGTTACCTTTCTTGCTATTTCAAAATTTTGAGTTCGAATGGGTAATTTGGGTGATCAGGAGTGTGTTGGAAATGATAGATGGACTGTAGAGGCCCAGAAGGTGGTCCACCCTGATTGGATGATGTTTTTGTTTGTCATTCATCCTCATGATTCCAAGGGTAGAAAAATACTCCAAGATTTGAATTGATCCGTGGGCTCCAATCTCTGTGCTAGCCTAATCAGGGGTAAGGCCCAGGAGTGAGGGTACTAGGCCTGGGTTTTTATTCTGCGACAATGCCACTGAATATGTCTGGAGCGGTTTCCACGGTTTAGAAACAAAAAGTTAACCTACACTTGCTGTTTTACAGTAGTATCTTCATGGTCATTGATGAATTATAGTTTACGATAATGGACATTTTCGCTCAGGTTACCGGATGGATGAACAAGATCAGGAGTCACCAGTACTACGGATACAATTTGCTCGATTTCCTGGACCAAGGTCCGGTGGTGGCATGGGAGCTCGTGGTAGGCGATAAACAGAAACTTGGGCAAGAGTTTATCTTGCTTATTTGGCCCGTTTCTCTGCCTAACATTTCGGTGTAGTTCTTCTTCAGTCATATGTCCTAATTTTCAATGCCGTAGAGCTCATGTTCAATTTCTGTGGTAACATACAGTGTATTAATGTAAGAAAATTTAGAAAAACAATCCCAATTTTGATGGTTTTACAGAAACATGCACGACTTATGGGAAATTATATTTAACTGGCTGGCTATACTTGACTCCCTTTAAAGGCCGCTTTCTGTTAACACTATTTACTTTACTACGGTTCAAAAGGGGGGATCGGGTTGGACCAGTTGGTAAGTGACAAAGTTAACCTTTATTTTCATACTTGTCCATCTATGTTGTTTGTGTTTCCCTAAACTGACCGTGCATTTATTCCCACAACTTGCTGGAGTTCCATCCAAGTAATACTATCCATTGTCGCCCAGATGGTCATGTCCCCGTCTTGAAGGTAAGCTCTCTCTCTCTCTCTCTCTCTCTCTCTCTCTCTCTCTCTCTCTCGCTCTGTGTTCCTTGATGAAGCCAGCTTATGCAAAGTGTTTTGGGAGATGTTAGGATAGAAAGTTTGCATTTTTAAATTTCAGATAGACTAAGGTCTCCTTTGGGTCTTGAGTTGAAATCATTGTTTCTTTTGTTTGTACTCTGGTAGATCTCCGTATCACATTCTATTGTTTGGTTCAACAAATGTCATGATGCTGAATCGGAAGTAATATGGATTGATGACATACTGGGATCTTCTTTTCTTTTTTTCATATTTTTGCATAAGTAGACAACTGTAGTAAAATGAAAAAAAAAAAGAAAGGAACTGATCAGGATAACGGGAAATGGAGTTTTCACTAATTAAAATAATGAATGGAGTCTATTACTTCACGGAAAAAGTGATACTTGAGAGAGCAGCCAATCAGAAAGGTGGGCATTGTTGACATTTCAGTCTTGTGAACAACAGGTGAGGAAAAAATGTACTTCATGGAAAAAGGTCACTACGGTAACACACAGACTTTGCTTGCCAGTGAGCAGTTGCCTTCACCGGTAGATGAGCGACTGATCGAGACATAATTGTTTCATGTGTTTTTTTTTAATGTTGAGCAATCTTCATAGGCTCATCAAAACTTTGATATCGTTTTGTAAATTCTTGTTTACATGAAACCTGAGAAAAAGAGAGGTGGGCAGAAAGGCGCCGAAAGCTCTTGGGATCAAGGGCAGTGTAAGACATGAGAGCCCGTCAAAAAGTCGACGAGTCGGTTACACTTTTGACCGTATTCCATTTTACAGATATTCATATATTAAGATTCGTACTTGGATTTGAATTCAGATAAAAAAAAGCCCAAATCCCACTTTGAAATCTACATTTGAATCCGATCCAAATCTGATCTGAATTTGACATTAAAGTTACATTTGAATTGGATTTGAATCATACTTTTAAGTTATATCCGAATCCATCTGAATCTAAATCCAACTTTTAAGTCATACCCAAATCCAAGACTTTTAAGCCATATGCAATTTTGATATAAATCTAACTTTTAAATACCGTTTGATTTGAAATGTAATTTTATTAATTAGTTAAGTTTAAAAAATATGGATCTACATTCATAATTTGAATACTAGCCAAATGTAATAATAAGATAAACCAAATAACATATTTTTTTAAACGTGTACCAACATTGAAGTAACAAGTAAATAATGAAGGATTGTATTTAAGTAACTATGAAACTAGTATGTATGAAAAAACAAAAAATATATACTAAACACCAAATCAATTATGAAACCCAATCTTAACCTCACACTAGTCCAAACTCGACTAGTGATGATTTTCAAGCTTAGTACAAGAGAGAGAGAGAGATGGAACAAAAAAGGGATGTGTAAGTTACATTACATCATCAAACTTCATTCTCATACAAATTTCAATTTTCAAAGTTGTACTGGCTGTTGTTTGTTGATACAACAAGAGACTAGACGAGTTGTCATTGACAACTTCAATAAAAAAAAAACATTTCACCATATAGTAAGAGCTTGCAAAAATTTTCTTTCAATGCCTCCATTTGCCATAATGGATACGTTTTTTCTATTTTGTTATATACTTTAACAATGCAATTTTAATTAAATAAACATTTAGACACATATAACTTTTAAGTTTTAATTGATGCAAAGAAAACATATTGATACAAAAAAATATATATATCTAATTTATGTTTCAATTTCAATGTATGCAAATGCAAATTGTGCTTCATATTCAGGAAAATCAGAACCATATAACAACAAAATAAAATAAACAAAACAAAATATGCTTAAACACATTAATAATAAATTAATTACCTTATGCTTGATCTTGCAACCAATATTGTGCATAAATCAAAGCCTGGATGATCTTTACACCAAATCTACTTCTGTATAAATCAAGAATACGCCTACCTGTGCTAAATGTTGACTCTAATGCAACAATCAATATAGATATAGCCAAAATATCATATCCCATTTTAAATAACAATGAGTAATTATGTGCATTGACCTTTAACCATGTCAAGTCAATGAGATTATTTTTTAGATAAATAGGCTCTTCCAAATACAACTCTAAATATGATTTTGTACGTTGGCTCTGTGATGATTCTTCAAGAAAGTAATCTAATATACTTGTTCTAGGCTTCTTATGAGAAGAAAATTCAATCAAAGAAGTAAAACTAGATGCATCACTATCATTCTCAACATCAACAATATAACAAGTAAAGAATATTTTCAATACATAAACAACTTTATACTCATCATAAAGATCACAATAGTAGTTCTTAATTGCATAGATATATTCATATGTTTCATCTTTATAAAATTGTCTATAACAAAACTCAATTATTTTCATTTTATAATAAGGATAAAAAAACCATTGCAACTGTTAAAATTAAATTACATGTATCCCAATACTTGTCAAACTTTATTTTCACCGTCATTGTTATATTTGAAAGGTAAATATCTGAACTTCAACACATTTTTTCAAATTCTATGTTTATCTCACAAAACTCTTTAAATAAAATATTAGAAGTTGGATATTTTACTACAGAAATGACATTAATAGCACCATAAAATATTTTTAAACTGTTTTGAATAATAGTAGCATTCTTATGCATGTCCTTAGTTGGTGTCAAATGACAATGACGATCAAGTTCTTGAAAACTATCAAAAGCTTATTTATATTGTAAAACTATATCAAACATAAGAAATGTTAAGTTGCATGTAGTTAAAACATCAAGACATAACTTTTTTCACAAGTAATTTGACATGATGCACTGCTCGATAAAAAATTTCACATTAAGCTGGAGATGCCTTGATATATTTAATGCTTTCTCTAATTTTATCAATCACATTACTTATTTTTTTAACTCCATCTTGCACAACCAAATTAAGAATATTAACAACACATCTAACTTGGAAAAAATTTTCATTGCAAACAAGTGCATCCTTTTGAAAAAGTCACTCTATCAATTTTGTAACCATGATATGATTTGTTGAACAATTATCTAATGTAATTGAAAATAATTTGCGATCAACATTTCATTTTAACAAGCAATCTTTAATGAGTGATTCAAGTTTTTCTCCTTTATTTGGTGTTTTAATCGTAACAAAGTTGTGAACATTTTTTTGTATTTCCCAACTATTATCAATATAATGTGTAGTCAAACATAAATAGCCAAATTTCTAATAAGATGAAGTCCACATGTTAGCTCTGAGACTAATTCTCAATTAGTCTTCTTTAAAATATTATATAATTTTGTCATTTTATCTTCATAAATGTGTATGCAATGACAGTGTTACATGACAATAACTTGAACTGTGGTTGTAATCTTTTCATAAACTTTTGAAAGCTTGAATGACTAGCTATACAAATGGATATTCATGAAGAATAATCATATTATCTAAATCAAGTCAGATTTTATTTGAATCAAACTTGAAGTGAAAAGCTTGCTTGGAGGTTAGGCCCCATTCCTTTATTCCAACAAAATAGATATATACAAGGGAAGGTCAATATAGACCTTACTACTAAACAAAAACAAAGGATTGGTCCAACCCTTCACAAAAAAAAAAAAAATCAAAAGCTATGCCTATACATTGAATTCAGCAAAGTATTCATAAGTATCATCAGCATGCTCCATGATTAACTGACCTAGGTCAACTGTGACTTCTCCCTGTTTCAGAAAAATCCTTTCCTGGAACCCACCAAGGAACCCAGACCAGGTAGCATTTGTCCTTCTTCCTTCAAGAGTCTGACGTGTTTTCCTCACCCAATCTTTAATTGGGGAGACTATAAAGTAATCTCCATCATATTCCTTATGAAATCTCAGAATGCGCTCCAACACCTCCATTTCTCCATCATGGATCCCTGCCCTTGTCCTTAATAAACACCACACAACCCATAAGCCCATTAACTGCATAACTGAGGCCAGCTATTTTCGGCCCGAGTCTGGTATGTGCTCTTAGAACGTTAATCAATATACCACTACTATCTGAAACAATAGTGTCAACACTATAAAACCCAGTTTGCAGCCAAATTCTCAGTTTAAGATCAATCTCTGGCGACCATTTAACAGAGGAAAAGCTATCCATACAATTCCTCCAAACTTCTTTTTTGAACCTACTAATCCGAGGTTGGACACTGTCGTAGAAACAAGTGTTTCTAAGACGCCAAAAATTCCAGCAAACAGTTAAGAAGGTCATCCTCCAACACCAGCGCATCCACTCCCCAAAAATTCTAGCTTGTAGCCATCTTTTGAATTCAGCTACAATCTCTCCTTGAGGAAACTTCACTCTACCAAACTTTGCAGCAACATATCGCCATACCTCCTTGGCAATTTTACATTTGACTAAGATATGACCATTGGTCTCCTCGGCACCAAAGCACAGAGAGCAACGATTGACAAGTTGGATTCCAGCCTTTTGTAATCGATCAAGTGTGGGTAGTCTGCCTTCACAAGCTATGTAAGTGCGTCAGCAACTCTTAGCTGGAGCAGAGCTATTCCAAATCTTTTTCTGCCACCACTCTTTAACACCTTGCGTTCAACACTTCTTCATAATGTCACCAGCTCTGAAATTGTCCTTACCATCATCGCTCCAGACTAAGCTATCATCAGCATCTCCGAGCCTTATGTCGTCCTTGATCACACCAAGACGCACAACAATATCCAACGACGAACTACCCTGACTAGCACTAATAAACTCCCAGACGCTGGTAATAAGCTCCTTCCCATGCAACCCATAGCCACTTTCATCAGCTCTAGTGAGGAGTACCTGTCTCGACCAGCGATCAGTCCAAAATCTGATGCATTCTCCATTTCCAAGTCTCCACTCAACTTTATCTTGAATCCAAGTCCACCCCCATCGCAGTCATTTCCAACCCCAGCTCTGGTTAGTAGCTCTTTTGAATGTCCAAAGACTATGATATCTCAAATACTTCTCTTTAAGAAGGTTTGCCCAAGGGTCCCCACTGATCAACAGCCGACAACAACGACTGGCTAGCATTGCTCTATTCACTTCCTCCAGTCTTCGAATACCAACTCCTCTCTCCTCAACCGGCATGCACATTCGATCTCATTTAACAAGATGCATGTGTCTAGCACCTTCTTCGTCATTCCACAAAAATTTGATACAATCTTGCTGTATTTTCTTAATAACGACTTTGGGTCCAATAGTAAGGCAGAGTCATCAGAACATACCTAATGAGACATAACCTACCCATGTACGACAATAACCGAGCCTTCCAAGTAGCCAATCTCTTCTCCACTTCGTGAAGAGTGGCAGACAAAGATTTTCTGTAAGTCTACCCAAAAACAAGGGGAGCCCAAGGTACTCCGAAGGGAGGTTCCCATTAGTCCATTGTAAAATCCATTGAATTTCACAGGTCTGACAGTCTACCATGGTTTTAGCAAAAATCTCAGACTTTTGCTTGTTCACCTTCATTCCAGCAAGCCGTTCAAAGTCCTCCAAAACAACTTTGATAGTGTTAATGGTTCCCCTGCTGGCCTTAAATAACATAATCACTTCATCTGTAAACATCATAGCACAACCTTTCGGCTTCACACATCGGATTTTGGGAATAAGAATGTTTTTCCTAATCGTTTCCTTGGTGAGGCATCGATTAAACATCTCCATGACAATAAGGAAGAGGTAAGGGGACAAAGGATCACCTTGTCTCAGCCCATGCCTCCCATGAAATTTTTCATTCATCCTACCATTCACAAGGACTCTATAGGACACCGAGGTAATGCATTGCATAATAGTAGCAATCCACCTAGGATGGAAGCTCAAAAACTTCATACTATTAGCTAAGAATTCCCATGAGACTGTCATAAGCTTTCATCAAGTCCAACTTTAAGCAACATCCTTCTTTATCCCAAAAGTCCTTAGAGTTATTGGTCTCATTCACCCACAAAATATTGTCATGTATGTGTCTTCCTTTCGAAAAGGTTGCTTGGTTAACATTGATAATATGTCTAAAAATGATCATCATTCTATTAACAATAACTTCGTGATGATCTTGTAGATAGTGTTGCACATAGAGATAGGTCTGTAATCATCCACTTTCTTAGAGTTATCTTTCTTGGGAATGAGACAAATCATAGTCTCATTAACACTCTTCACTATTTTTCTTGAAGAGAAGAAATTTCTCACTACCTTGACCACATTAGTGCTAACCATCGCCCAACACTCTTGATAGAAATAGTTAAGGAAACCATCAGAACCAGCAGCACTATCCTTATCTAAACTCCACATTGTTGCAGACACCTCCTCCTCCAAGATATGCTTTAATAGATGTTCGTTATCCAAATATGTGACTTTAGGTATACTATTAATACCATCAAACAGAATTCCTTCAGCTTCATCCATAGCTAATACCTTGCAAAAATAATCAGTGCACACCTCAAGAATCTGCCCACTCTGTACATATTCAATACCATCACTTTTTATACATCTAATTTTCCGTTTAGCTTGCTTGGATTTCACCATCGCATGAAAAAAAGAAGTGTTTTTGTCTCCCTCTGCAAGCCAGCGAATACGTGATCTTTGTTTCCACATAACTTCCTCAATGAGTAGAGCCTGAGTTAGTTGCTTCCTCACCATGTGCTCCTCATTAATCGCACCTTCAATACCTTGTTCCATACGCTCCCTACAACCCTCTAGCCTGCTTTGAAGGATAGCTATGTTATCACTAAGATTACCAAACGAATGCTTATTCCAATATAAGAGAGCCATTCGCAGGTGGTTTAACTTAAGAAGGAGACACAACATAGGGTACCCCTGTACCTCCCCTCTCCAAGCTTTATGTATTTGTTTTCCTTCCATATCCAACAGCCAAGGCTTGAAGAGCCTAAACGGCTTCTGACCTCGTGAGTCGTCAAAAGTGTCATTGGTCTGATATAAAAGCACACTATGATCGGAAGTGGCAGACATTTGAACCTTGAGTTTGCCCTTACCACCAAAAACATTTTGCCACTCATTGTTAACCATGCACCAATCCAGTTTACACTGCACTGAGTCTTGCCTATGCCTATGATTCGACCACGTAAACCTCTTGTTATTGTCTTCAACCTCCTTAAGCCTACAAGCATAAACAAAACGACTGAAAGATATGCATGATGCAGAACCCGACTTATGGCGACTGCTCAACATGACATTAAAATCACCAATTAACATAACTGGTCCTTCGACTCTCGCAAGAAGGGCCTCTAATTTATACAGGCTTTGCAGTCTTTCACCAAACCTGGGTAGTAGGTATACACCCAATACGACAAAGACTTTGTCATCTGCTAACCTACGAAAGGATATACCAACCCAATTTTTATCAACCACCAGAAGAAGCTTCCAGCTCCTCCTCTTTCCATACACATAAAACTCTAACCACCCCAGCATTAGATACAAATCTGTAATTGCGGTATCTTTCCATAATAGCTTGCATCCTATGATGGGCAATCATCGTATCAAGAACAAACCCAATGGAGGGATTAAACTTATTGAGAATCAGACTCAACTTTTGTTGCGCAGGCCTCTTAACAAGGCCTCTAATATTCTAACTAAATATTTTCATGAGTAGAAGTGCTGGGAGCCTCTATAGTGTCACTCTCCATTCTGATGACCTTACCACTTACATTCTCTCCCTCGTCTTCTTCATAAGGGAGTTTAATAAGGGCATGATTCATATTGTCAGTCTCATTTTTCCTCTTCTTGGTCCCATTATATCGGTGCACTATCACATCTTTTAGACTACTCACTATGGCTGGAGGCCGACCTTTCTTGCCCTTGTGGCAAACCTGGTAGATTTTCTCATCCCCCTTTGTCTAATGTTAGTTGCCTCAACTTGTTTGCTCTTGAAGTTCAGACCCTGTTCAGTCCCCTCCTTCATATTGAAATTATGATGTGTCTCCTTATCGGAGGAAGGTTCCTCAGTCTCAGCTGCGAACATGAACCTCACTGGGGATGTTCACTCTCCCATCTTGTTCACTGCAATCTGTTGATGACTTAGAAAAGGATTAGAAATCCCTTCTTCATAATTTATTGTCTTTCCTTTCTCTCAGGCTCCCTGTGCAGAATCCTTCCCCCCTTTCATCACTGTAGTATTAAACTTATTACGCTCATTGTCACCCCCTCTCCCTATGTTCTTCTGTTGTGAGCTCTGATCTCCCAAACTAGAAGTAACCATAGTTTTCAGACTTACAACAGGTTGATCATCATTCCTTTCTTCATTCCAAAGCTGACTACCAAGTGTGGAAAATCTGTTGCCTCGTGTTTCCCTGCCTCGAGGTTCACTTCTCTGTAGCCCTCCTTTAGGTTTTTTGATGACCAGTACTTTACTCCAGGCTTGCTCCTCAACATCTGCAGTTACTGCACTGCCCTTACTTTTATAAGCATCCTCGTAGTGTGAGGTAGTGCCACACGCACTGCAGTATCAGACTCTATATTCATACAACACATCTTGAGATATCTTATTTCTCCTAACTTCAATTGTGATTTTGGAAACCGGTTTGAATTTGAGAGGGACATCAATGCACACCCCAGCGAAACTCAGTTTATCCCTGTGCATTGTGCATTCATCTGCTCTAATAAAAGAAGCACCCATCCCTTGGGCGATGGCTTTAAAGCTATAGGAATTCCAAAACAGAACTAGGAGTTGAGGAAGTCGAATCCACAAGGGAATCGATTCCTCCTCATTCAGACGTAACTTTGTACCTGGCTTTCATCGGCTAATAATCAGAAAATGACCCCTTACCACCCATTTTCTGCAAAGAACCTCCCTGAGCTCTTCCTCAAAGCTCACCCTCACCAGAAATCTCTCATTTCCAATAACAGAAAATTTTGGGCAGTTAATATTAATCCATAGTTGGTGCAAAGTCTGGAAAACATACCTGTAGTCCATGCCCGTGTTGGATTTTCCTCCGTAGAAACCAACTACCGCTGCGAACCGATATTGCTCCTCCATTTTTTGGTACGCCTCAACATGGAAAACCACCGTAGGTTCATCACCAGTTCTGTCAATATCATTGCCGGGCAGTTTTCAAGGTGTGCCTCCTGATTGCCAGCAACAACGCCTGCCCATCCTTTTAGTCCATTCTCTTGAGGGATGCTATGAGCGTCTCCTTTCCCCTGCTGTATTATCGTTTTGCTGCTGGCTGCTTCCACTCTGCTCCAGTGAAGGTTTTCGCACATAGCTACGCTCCTCATAGTTGCTCCATCAGTGCTCCTCATGTCTGCTCCAGCAGCGCTCCTCAAGTCTAGAAACTCGCCCCTGTTATCAAGATCCATCTGCCCGCTTGGTTTCATCCCCCCTGCGAGCTCCAGAAGCTCTCCGCTGATTATCCCCTTCTCCACACGACGCCCTATGCTGCTCTCCTCCATCCCCCCCTACTAGCTCCAGAGGTCCCCTTCCAAGTTTTCGGTTCTCCGCACGACGTCCTACACTGCTCTCCTCATGATTTTTCCTTCCATTCTCTCCACGCCGGTTGAGAGGAGAGGATCTGACCTCCCGGTCGATATCCATCTTGCCTCCAGATTCCAGCCCCCCGGCGAGCGTCGGGAGTCCCCCGTTGAACGTTTCTTCCTCCACGAGATGTCCTACCCTCCACGCCTCAGAGCTACTCTCTCCCCGAAAAGGCCTCTTTCCAGCCGGGGTTCCCCGCCGATCATCCCTTCCTCCACGAGATGCCCTAATCTCTCGCCTCAGAGCTTCTCTCTCTTTGCGTGCATTGGAGGGCATCAAGTAAACTTCCACTTAAAAGTACCAACAATACATTTTCCATCATTAGTCTTTTCATCAATGACAAGACATTGTTGGGCTAATTCTAAGTTAAGCCTTTTAAGATATGCCTCTAAACTATTCTTGACACTTATGGTGCCTATCTTACTATTGCAATGCATAGATATTTTATAGTGTTGACAAACAACATGCTGAATACATGTTTCTTTTATTGTCCTCCTAAATTTCTTTTATACAACTGATCTTAACGACTTAGCTTTTTTGTAAGAAGCATGCCAGTTTTTATATTGTTAGCAAAGATAGAACTAGAAGCATTGGCACCATATGTTGTAAAATCCATATGCTCCATATATAAAAAAAATAGGAAGAAGTAAATGAATACTTAATGATAAGCCCACCAAAAAATTAAATGAAGTATTTTACCAATTGAGGAGTTTGATGAGTATCCTCTCTTAACTCTTGGTTAGTAAGATTACTGCTTTCTGACATGAATTACCGATGGTGAAATTGTTGAATTTCTAATATTTAGCAAGAAATAACATAGGAGAAATAAACATGTTTTTGGTTGTTGAATATCTTCTCTTCCGCCTCTTCCATCATCATCATTATTTTTCCCTTCATTTACTGTTTTTTGGTTGTCTAGGTCTTCCTTGCTTTTTTTCACTCGTAGCCATGCTGATATATTGACAAGCTACATCATGTAAATATGAAATTTATATAAAATTCTAGTAGATAAGACCTAAAAGAAAAAACAAACTTTACTGTACCGTAAAGGGCTACTGCCATTCACATCAAAATCACCCCAAACACTGACAAGCCACTTTAACCATACACAATTAACTCATTATATAGTGATGCGGGAAAGCAAGAAGGTGGGATCATAAAATATTAGTATTGGCCAAAAAATAAAGGCCAAAGGCTGAAGCAAAAAAATATTCCATGAATCCTTGGACTCAGAGATGATGATGCTTTTTGCGCCATTATCATTTTATAAGTGTCAAGCTAAATATAATATGTGAGGGTGGAGATCAGTTGAAGACTCCCTTGGACCACCCAGACGAAGGGCATCCAAGGACCATTCATGGATTCCTTATGCTTTGGATGGTCTCTGCAAAAAGATTTAGAGCAATTGATGCCAAGACGAACTGCATCTAGCCCAACATTAAAAGGCCCCTGAGTGTATACAGATAACGGGTACTTCTCACCGCATTCCTACTCGTTATTCAAACAATTCATAGAAGAAAAGGACACGAGAAGGAATCTGAAGCAGAAGAAGGCAAGCGTACATTTTAAAACTTCTAGGAGACATTCATTAAATGATTCTAGCTCGTTTCAGAAAAGGAAACTAAGAAAACAGAAAGCACAGAAACAGAAAATCAGTAACTCATTGCTTACTGATGAATCATGTGATTCATGTCTTGCGAAAGGAGAAAAACCAAGTTGCAGAAAAAAAAAAGAAAAGAAGAACCCGATGGAACAGGCACTACATGATTTATGGTACCAAACCAGCATTTAAACAAGTAGACAATGAGCAATTCTATATAAAAGCACCAGGCGCATCAAGATCAAATGTTCACAGCAAGGTATCACACATTGTCTTGCTATCTTGCAGTTAATCTGGCTTCCACTATTCTTTTTGCAATGCCAGGAATTTGAAGATTGCTGATAGGTTTCTGGTGCGGGCAGCCTGGGACCTGAGTTGTCGTGTCTTCTGCTGTTTTCATCTTATTATGAAGGGAACTTTTGGCAGCAGTGTGGTGATTTTTTACCTAGTGTAGATGAAAGTACACGTTTGCTTCTGGCAACAGAGGTGTGTGCTATCTAGATTTAGTTCTTTTTTATTCTTACGATATGTTCCGTCCTTCTTAGCTATAGTATGCGAATGTCACCCACTCTCAGTGGTAACTTACATATATATTGCTATCACTAATGGAGTTCATCCTCCCTCGTGATAGACATCTTATCGTCCCAGATCAAAAGAACTTACAACGTATTATTTGCGTGTTTACATAAAAAAATTGTGGTGAATACATGGAACACCCCTGCATGCTGATCCAGTTACAGGACGTTCATATCCATCAACTATCTGCCCCTATAATTTCTGATGATAAAGTTCTTTATATCACAGGTCCTTGACTGTACCGCCATCCATCACCTATTTGCTTAGGAATCTGTGTCCTGTGATGATAAAACCCTTTAGAGGCCATTTGACGCATTGGAAATATGTAATTGAAAATAAGTTCTTAAAAACTTAATTTCCAAAACCTCTTTGTATTTGTTGGACTTGGGTTTATGTTCCAGGCATACTCATAAATAATGTTTCGAAGTTTCAAACGACGAGGTTTTTCTTGGGTATAATAGAGCGAGCTTGAAAAAAAAGGAAAAAATTTGGTAAATTTTTAAACATTAAAAAAAACTAAAAATAGGAGAAAATAAAATAAATGAAAAACGAATAACACAAACATAAAAAAACAAGTAAATTTGCAACAAATAAAAAAACTGTTTGGCATGAAAAAAATGAAAAAACAAGTTAAAATTTTTGAAAAAACACGAAAAATGGTTTTTTTCATTTTTAACGTTTTTTTTAAAAAAAGTGTTTTTTACAGTGTTATATGGCAATTTAATTTATTACATTTTTTGGCATTTTTTTTTTGAAAAAAACATGTTTTCTGTGACTATGGTTCTAGGTAATAATTTTTTTTTTTCAATTTGATAGAAATGAAAGATGAAAAACATAATCGTTGGAGATTAAGCACTACTTTGAAGAAGCCAACCGTTATTTCTTTGGTCTCGATTTTTTTTTCCATCTCTTAGGCTGGGATGAAATTTATGGAAAAAAGTTTCTAAAACTGATCCATAAGTTTTCCATCCCAAGTTTGATGGGCAGAATTTTTTTAAAAAAATTTGAATTTTATTTTCATTGTTACGAGATATTTTCTGCCCATCAAACAGACCCTTTTAAGGGCAAGAGGTTCACTACACATATTACCCTTCACGGAATTCAGGTAGAACAATGAAAGGAAGTTGCTGAATTTATCTGATAGGACCAGAAAAATGGTCTTGTATATGGTTCTATACTTCTATACAAGCTAGATGCCACATGTTAAGACTTGAAGAATAGGCAGTACCTGATGTCGATGGGAAGAATAGCAATAGACATTAGCAAGAAAGAAGCCACGGAGAAGAAACAAAAGAAATTGTAGCGAAAAAAGAAACTACCTGAGCTTTAATTTTCCATTAAATGAAGTATGCCCATGTTGAAGCTCGAAGATGATGGCATTGCCACTCCCCATGTGGCTTACATAGGTAATAAACTTTTTATATATTTTTAATCTTCATTAATTAAGCAACTATTTATGTGGGCTTGTCACCTTACTGTTGTTTCTTTGAAACTACGATACTTCGAGGAGCTAACACAAACCATGTCTGTAGGGCCAGAGTCAGAATTTTTTCATGAGAAGGGCTGAATTAACACAGGAAACAATCTAAAAATGTATACTGTTGTCTTTGATTGTTTGGTGGAAGTGTTCCATGAATATTCGCTAAATATTAGAGCAGATTTATTAGACAGAACCAGTGTTTCATGAATCTACCCTAACCTTTGAACCGAATTCGTAGACTACTCACATACTGTTCCATCTTGCAAACGACCCCTTAGCATATGCTTCAAGAGATACAAAAAATGGTACGACCCCTTAGCATATGCTTCAAGAGATACAAAAAAATGGTCTACAACAGCGGAGCTATGCCATTGAGCGCAACCCGAACTGCATGATCCATGAGAAAGCATTTCCTGCTTCAGATTTCAGATCTCAATGAAGAATGTATGACCTTTAAGCTATGCCACACAAGTTTGAGTGAAGGCGTGGCATGCTTCAGCTGCCCTTACGGTGCTCCCATGGCGAACGTCCTCCATGGAAGACACCAACATGAAGAACGAGCTCCAACTACATCAGCATGTTATACCTGACTCCCTTCAATGCATTTCACAAGATGCGTGTTATACTACACATTTGCAAAATGAACACAACATGCAACATCAAATGTTTGATACTAACGCCTGCAAATTTCCGAACTATCAAAGCTCAACTGAGGCTTTCATCCCCGCTGCAACCAACGGCGGAGCTACACATTTCTAGATAAGGAGAGTATTACATTAAATTTCAATTTCCAAGGGGAGAGTGTATATATATATATATAAAGACATTTCAATATAAATATCATATATTTATTAATAACAAGGACGACCTCCATTGCCCGAGCTTCCATATAAATATCTATTTCATAAATTTTACAAACAGTGTTAGTAATTGTAACAATTGCAAAACAACTTAGAACATTTACATATTTTGACTGAGAGCAAGCCCAAAAAGACCCGGTATGCCAGATGCTCCGAGGACTCATCTAGGGGCGGAGCCAAGGGGGCACCCATGGGCCTTGGCCCCATCTCAAATTTTTTCTTTAAATTTACATGTAAATCTTAGAAAATTTTACTTGTTTTATATAAAAATTTTGAAAAATGATATTTTGGCCTCACTCAAAATTTAGAAACTTTAATTTGGCCTCTTTCATGAAATTTTTTGACTCCACCACTGGACTCATCCCCAATGAAAACGTGGATTGAGAGTGCCAATGTGCAGGGGCGAAACCAGGATTTCTTTCAGGGGCGGGCCAAACGGTCGTTCGACCAGGCTAAACGCTCCAACTAATTTATCCGGGCAGGGCCAAACTAAACCAAAATACAAAAAATACATTAAACAATTTTTTTTTTCAAAATTTTTAATGTATTTTTTTTTTTTTACTTACCTATCCCCCCCCCCCCCCCCCCCCCCTGCCAATGTGGATCCAAATGTGAGTCATGACCCAGGAAAGGCTGGAGCAAAGGCAAGAAGGTCCCGCACACGTCCGCCTTGATGTAGATTCAGTCCTTCATGGGCATAATAGTCTCTAATCGGGCTTTGGATCGTTCCATAGATCTATTTAGAACTTTTTATTATCCAAACCCAGTCATTGTGGTATATAATGGCCACAAGTCCCCTTCTATTTAGTTAGTTGATGAATTGAGAAAAGCCTGGCCCTGACTACTCTTGTTAGTTTCCTTCATTGGTTTCACCGCGTTTCTTGATTCGTCGTTCTGCTGTTTGATCGTGTCTTAGAGTAGGAGAAGTCCTCTTTTTCACTGCATCAATAGATATCCCATAACATCTTCAATCCATATCTAAATGGTTATGTAATATAGATCCATCTTCATTTTCGAAGATGTTGGTCTAACTATAAATAGTGACAACGTTATATATAACTTGCTCCATATACGTTTATGATGACAACTTATAAGGAACAAGTATGGCTGGGTATATATTCTACAAGCTACTTAATGTCCTACACAAATCAAAATTATCATTTGTGTCCATGGGGAGCAAACAGTAGATGTCATTCATCAACTGGTTTTTAATCAATGTTTAGGTCCGATTAGCAATCGAAACTGTTTATAACTGTTTCATGAATATGACCCAAAGATTAGAACACCTTAAAAAGTATTTATGGATCTACCTCAACTTTTGGGGTGGATTCATAAAATAGTTACAAATTGTTTTATTTGCAATGGTTTATATCTGATTGATTTGTTGCCTCTTATACAAGGCTATCTTAAAACCATTTAAGTTCCAGTATGAAAGAAAAATGTCGCACTATCTTTATAGGGGCACGCAATTTCTTTATAATATAGCATTCACTTTCTCAAACATAGCTCAAATTTAATATAGGTTAGACTCAAATATGTAAAAATCTTCTGTGCTTCATAAAACTCCCTCACAGTTTTACACATTATGATGCCAAAGTTCAAACAATATAGTAGATGGTTTATTGCCCCAATAATCATTTGCATAAAATTAGTAACCTATGATATTTATAAAGCGTATGTTTTACTAAATTAATATTTATAAACAGGTTAATACTTATAATATAATATGTTTTTGCTCCTTATATATATACATATTATATATATATACTGCCGTTGATGTGGGATATACGATGAGCCTGTTTGGCCGTCGTGCAAACGTCAGGAGTGCGATTCGTACATAACTATTGGTAACAATCTTGAGTACCGATAACTGAAGGCCACCAATCAACTCTTAAGAAATGGGATGGGTGCATGGTGTTGGATTTTACCTGACCCGGTGGGTCGGAGACTAATCTGGTAAAATCATTTCCTTGTCGATGTGGAAACCCTAGGAAATCAACATATTGGGGCGGGGTGGGGTTGGCTTTCCTGCTTCGACAAGGTGGAAGAGGGGAAAGGCTACGTTTCCTGTGAATTTCGGCTCTCTCTCTCTCTCTTCATCTCTCTCTGTTTTCTTGGTTGCTGAAACTATCTTACCTAATCTGGTGAGTTATTCCTCTCCTTTTGTTCCTTCCTTGATCACTCGTCTGTCCATCATGTCTCTGCACCATTTGAATGTAGTTAGAAAAGAGATTAGTTGGTGATGTTTTATTGGAACGATGTTTTTTCTCTCTGTCTGCTGCTAGATTTCTCTGGGGTTTAGCCGTTATGTTTCTTGAAGTCTCCTCTTGGGTGTCTTATACTTTGCCTGCTTAAAGAGGGTTTTTGTTTCTTCCTCTGTTCCTTGATGATTTTCGTGTGGTGATAGCTTCTCGTGAAAACCCATCCTTGTTCGTCTCTTCCTCTTTCGACTTGGAAATTTGCGTTCTCGTGTGTTTTCGGGAATGGTTTGGTGACGATACTTGATGCCATTGTGGGGTACTTCCTCATGTACCAAATGCAATTGTTGTAATCGTGCTCTTCTCCTAGCTGTGAAACTTTTCCACGATGAACAACGCCGCTAATGTTTCGTGCTTTTACTTGCTTGATAGGATAGTGAAGAATGTTATGGTTACGATCAGCCTTCTTTATCGTGAGAAATGAAATGGATTTTACTTGAATCTACAAAGGGTTGCCAATGAATTATAAGAACCATTGGTACCGTTGATATAAATGATAAGTAACCTGTTCTAGCCTTGGTTGCTCAGAATCTTTAAGGAGATTGTTGTGCACCTCTTTAGAGCATTCTTCCTCTTGGCTTTTATGGAATGCAGGTTGCCTGTTTATGATAGTTTTATGCATTCAATAGGCGTTACCGAGTGCTTGTTGTTCCATTGTTGTTGAGCAAATCATTGGTTACAGGAAGCTGTAGAGACACTTGTTTCTCTTGTTATCTCTGGCTTTTCTTAGACACCCGGCTCTGTATTAGAAAAAAATTGCTTCTTGGCAAGCCAATATTGATTAGCGGGAGAGGTAAACTCTGTGTGGTCGAATTGACACGGATATTTGATGTTTCTGAATTTTTTTATTCTTTCAATTTTTTGTTTTTAAAGTCTGGTGGCGTCAAGTGTAATATGTGAATATTATAATGGCCAAAATCGTTAAGAACAGCTTTTGTGCTGTTTTCTAGGGTTTTAGATTTGGTGAAAACTAAAAGTTCGACAACAGGTAGTTTATACATTTTTGTTTGATTTTGATAGGAAAAATTAGCTAAACACTATGTCCTCTTATTGACGCTGTTTGTTGTTTGATTTTAATTGTTTTACCCTTTTATTGACGTTGTTTTCTGCCTCGTTCTTTCTGTGCTGCTTATTAAGGCTGTTTCTTGCTTGATTTATAATTTTTTTAACCATTTTACTGATGTTGTTTTTTGTCTGGTTTCTTAATTCGGTTTTGCATATGGGTTATAAACTTATAATGTTATATATGTTTGGCGGCTTTTCTATACTTCATAAATCATAACTTACTATGATTATTTATTTTTATTATGTATGATTGTTAATTATTATGTATATTGTTCTTTATTTTATTTATCCTTAATTTTTAGGAATTTTTAAAATTTAAAATTGTTACTTTTTTTTTTCATATTTTCTCCTTTTTTTCAAGTTTTCCGTATTATATCCGAGAAAAACCCTGCCTTTTAAAACTCAAAAACGATATTTGTGACTATGTTTTCTTAGAATTGGGACACTCCTATTAATTGTTGATGTCTAATCATTAATCAGTCATCTAGGCATTAATAATGGTAACTTTTGCCTGAACAAGTTTTCCACTTTTTCTAAGAGATGGCTATTACGGGTGAATAAATCTTCGCTTTGAAGGATCTGAATCCAAGTTCTTTGTCTTTATTGACATATGGTTGCTGGTTATTTGTCCAGAGTGTGGGTTAACTAGAAATGGTTGTCTTGGTCCGTCCTTGTTCTGATCTACATGACTTAGTGGCTAGTGCCTCTATGCTATGCATCGGATGTCGTTACAATTGTAACGCAGAATACTGAATGAAGCTGCACATTTGCCGCATTACACATCAGAGATGATTTCAGTTGAACGACAGCTTATGAAGCTCAATGTGCATCAATTATCTATTTAAATTTTGAAGCAGTTTAGACCTACCTTTTTTTTTTTTTTTTGAATTTTTCCGTTGTCAATTTGTATTGTCACTGTAGGTCATCCATCATGCATTTTCTTTTTTGTTTTCAGCCACTTGATTGGGTATGTGTAGTCTATGTATCACTTAAATTGTTGACTGCTTTGTTCATTGTGTTGGTCATTTCATGCATAGCCTTTTAGAATAAATCAGAAAATTGATGCTGGTAGTTTAAGCTATTATCTATAGTTTCCATTTTGTCTTTTAACATTGTGAAGTGACAATATTACAGTCATTTGTTTATTACTTGTAAATGGTTATCTTACGTTGTTACTTTTTTTCTTTTTGATTTTTTATTGTTAATGTTTGGAAATTAGAGATTTAAAATCTTAAAATGGAGATTATCTTCGAACAGCAATCTGATATCTAAGCTGCGATAATTCTCTCTCCATTTTTGTGCCTGGAGGCATCATCCTTTTGATGATCACTTGATTCTCGTTCTCATGCTAGTCTCTTAATTAGCTACTTACATCAATTCCCTTTAGAAAAAATAATCATTCACTTTCAACTCCTACAATTCATATCTCATGGCCAAGTTTGAATCAAGATTCTCACTCATGAACTCCTGCTGCCCTTTCATTTTGTTTCTCCCTCCCAATATCTGTATACCTTTGTCTACAAATATTCCTGGATTCTGCTTCCTCCACAGTCTTTTACAAGCTCACATTAGGTACTTGAGATGCCGAGGGGAAGGAGTTCAGCTGTGGCCTCAAAGCCTGTTGAAGAAGAACCAGAGGAGCAGGTGGATCTTGGTGCAGAAGAGGTTATAGAGGAGGAGGAAGTTGAATATGAAGAAGTAGAAGAAGAAGTGGAGGAAGAGGAGGAGGTGGAGGAAGAGGAAGATGAAGAGATTGAAGAAGAGCAAGAAGAGGAGGACGAAGAACAAGAGCAAGATGCTGCTCTCTCTATTGGGAATGATGCAGAAGACAACAATGTTGATGAAGCAGAAGACATGAAAACTGATGATGATGATTCCGGTGAACGTGAGAAGCATGCAGAACTTGTTGCACTTCCTCCTCATGGTTCAGAAGTTTATGTAGGTGGCATTCCAAAGGATGCAAATGAAGAGGATTTGAGAGGCATTTGCGAGCCTATTGGTGAAGTTACAGAGGTATATATTGCATTCTGTTGTTTCCATCATGCTCCTAACACACAAATACTACATTTCTCTAAAACTAATTGGCACATGCAGGTCAGGATTATGAAGGGGAAAGACTCTAACGAGAACAAGGGTTATGCTTTTGTGACATTCAGAACCAAGGATTTGGCTCAGAAAGCTATTGAAGAACTTAATAATACAGAAATTAAGGTAGTTCTTTTGTTGGTACTTTCTGTTTTTCATTGCCAAGAAGAGCTCTGTACACCTGCCTAGGGTGTTGGACTTTAAGATCTTCAAGTTGAAGAAGGTCAGGAATCCAACTCCAGGGTGTATCTTTGTTGGCATAACTGCCCAAAAAAAGAAGAAAATGAACCTTTGATACTCATCTTTTTGCATGACATGTCCAATTGCATTTTTCTTCTGCATAATAAATGTATGCCAGCATGGATAAACAATGTTATGAATCTTATGATTAAACAGATGCCCTTAATGTAACTAAAAAGATTGTGGAACCTGGTAGTCATACTAGAAGTTTTTATTATGTTGGTGGCAATATATGATCATCATGTCAAAATGCAGTTTTTGTGATATTAAGAATCTGATTGCTTCCTCATTTGACTAGTATCTCAATTCTTAATTTTTTGCATTTCAGGGAAGGAAACTGAAATTTTCGTCATCTCAAGCAAAACATCGGTTGTTCATTGGTAATGTTCCAAAGAACTGGGGAGAAGAGGACTTGAAGAAAGTAGTAACTGATGTTGGTCCTGGAATAGTTGGTATTGAACTGTTGAAGGTACATGGCAAGTTTTCTTTTAGGATATGTTACAATGAGTGGAGGAGCACATCTCAGACAATGTCCGTGCCAATCTCCTCCCCCCCCCACCCCACAGGCCCTGCCTCCTCCCAACCCACCCACAAAAATAAAGGGGGCTAAGCAAAAATTTTCGAAAAGGGACATTTTTGACATTGTTCAGTAGAGGGTTGTCACAGGAGAGTGCATTTGTCTCAGATATGCTCCACCATTCAGACACACCCTTAGCAACCTTCGGAATTATGCAAGGCTGGAGAGAGATTTTCGGTTCTCAATTCCTAAATACTGCTCTTCATTGTGTTTCATTTATTCTATTGAATGATTTACAACTCTAATTGTCATTGTGATTTTCTATGAGCACAGGACCCACAAAACTCCAGTCGAAATCGTGGATTTGCGTTCATTGAATATTACAATCACGCATGTGCTGACTATTCCAAGCAAAAGATGTCAAACCCTCAGTTTAAGCTTGATGGGAATGCACCGACCATTAGCTGGGCAGACCCTAAGAACAGCTCTGACAATGCAGCTTCGGCTCAGGTGCTGTTGCATTTTAGTTTTCTTTCTGTTGAATCGTCTATTTACCAACTTTTCTATCTTTTTTTTGTTGTTATGTGCAACAACATCATTGCCTTCAGTACCTTTAGTACACAGTCTTGACTAGCTGCTAGTATAAGGTGTCTGGAAAACAAGGAGCACGAAACATGTGAACCATTTGACAGAAGCACCAAACCATGTTCATGTCTCCTTTTATACAAAACAGGCAATAGTAATGGTCCATATGCAGCAGCCCATGAGGTCCTGTAGAAAATGTTTCTTGATGAAGAAGACCATCCCTTAAAACTAAAAGATGATAAATGACCTCAAATGCTAATATGGAAGTACTTTTTTTTATGAGTGTATGCTCAATGACATCGAGATGGTTTTCATATTAGGCTAGTTCTTCACCTTTGATGCTAGGCTTCTTTATGTGCTTCCCATGATGAGACAAAGAGAAAGCATGAGTTAGTCTTTTGTTTTGCAAGATTTTGGCTTCAATTCTTTTATCTTTATACAGGTGAAGGCAATTTATGTAAAAAATCTGCCGAAAGGTGTTACTCAAGAACAGCTTAAGGAGTTATTTGAACACCACGGTGAAATCACGAAGGTTGTCTTGCCTCCTACCAAACCTGGACATGAGAATAGCGGTTTTGGCTTTATTCATTTTGCTGAGAGATCGAGCGCAATGAAAGCTCTGAAAAATACTGAAAAATATGAACTTAATGGTGCGTCAATGCTTCATATTTGACACTCTCGATTGATTTGGAAATGATGGTTTATTTACAGTTATTTGGTGTATTGAATCTATTGATAGGCCAAATTCTTGAATGTTCACTTGCAAAGCCTCAGGCAGACAAAAAGTCAGATGGCCCTTCAAACACACAGAAAAGTGGACTCATCTCCAATTACCCCCGTGTTGGTTATGGTGTGGTAGGTGGCATGTATGGTGCCCTGGGTGCTTCTGGGTATGGCGCTGGCTTTGCACAGGTTGGGAGGCTTCTATTCTGTGTAATATCGGTTCTTTGTATTTGTCATTCATTACCTCCATTATCAGTCTCAAGTTTCATTTTATTTGGTTTTGCAGCCTATGATCTACGGTAGGGGCCCTACACCAGCAGGCATGACCATGGTGCCGATGTTATTGCCTGATGGACGAATTGGATATGTCTTGTGAGTGACACTGCATAACCACCTAACTTGAACATTTTGTCTAGCAAACATAAAATTCAGCTTCTTTTCTCATGGTTCTGATTTTTTGCTCAGGCAACAACCTCCGGTTGCTGCGTCCTCGTCACTGCAAAGAGGGGGTCGGAGTGGTGGTGGTGGTGCTGGGAGTAGCGGGAGATCAAGTGGTGGCAAGAACAGTGGAGGGGACAACCGTGGGCGCAGGTATCGCCCTTACTGATTCTCTGTCAAAGCACATCGACTGTCAGAGAAGATCAAAAACTGTACCTCCTGCATTCTGGTGATCATGAAGGTTCTGTTGGATATGTACTAGATTCCGGGTTACATGAAATGTTACTGCCCTCGAACTGGGGCAGTTGCTATGCTTCTCTTTGGGCCCTGCAGTATTCCTACATTTGGTGTATATCTGCTTCAAAGAGTGAAAAAAGAAAAGAAAACGTAGTGTATTTGAGTTGAATTCGTTTGGGCTCTTCAGTTTGTTCGGTCTCCCATTCCCCCCCTTCAATTGTACCACCGTACGGGTTAAATGTTCTCCAGTTGTTGATAGCTGGGGCAATCCGAAGTGCTCCTCTTCCTGTCAGGAGTTCGTGCTGCATATTTGGTCGTTGTGGATGGTTTTTGGTATGCCAATGAACCTTCTTTCTCCATCAGTCATCTTCTTAATCTAGCACTATTGTGTAACCCTTGTTCACCATTCGGAGCACCTAGACCGATGTATTGACCATGGTCAAGTGATTAATAGATTAATCTTTAGGACGTTTTTATTCATAATAGAAATTCTTACTTTTTCGTTTGTGAAAAAATCCACGAGTCTTGTTTATTCTTATTCGTGAGAAATTGCATACATATGAATGGAGCTTGAGGGTGAGTACTGAATTCTTCAACTAAATCGTTGTTGGTCTGTATGTGTGGATTTTTGAAGCCTATTTCATGGTGGTGAAATTTCTCCGTAGCTAAAATTCGCTTGTGTTTTTCGTAGGATGTTTGATAGGTCTTGGATCTTATGCCTTATGATCCGAGGGGATCTTCGATCTCATCATGTAACCCTTTTGATGACCTCTTTAGTAGAAAAGGGGCTCACTTCAATGACCTCTTTTCTCGTGTAGAATGGGCCTTTGAATCCCTCTATTTTATGATCATATAAGGCTTTGGGTTCTCATTACTCTCGCTCAAACCCATTGACTTGGCTGAGTCGTTTGAATGTTTTTTTTTTTCTTTGTGGGAGATCATCTTCTATGGTGAGGTTTTTCTCACCCTCTTTCTCTGCCTTGGCAAGGTGGCAGAACTCCTTCTATGCCTTTTCACACAAATATGAGAATACTTGTGAAGTCTGGCTATGATCCATGGATTTCACGCCAATCGCCGATATCAAAATAATGTCTCATGGGGCCTTGGATCTCATATCAGGCCTAAGGTCAAGGTCAGACACGAGATCAGTCTAAGGTTAGACATGAGATCCGATCATCCCGCGGCATTGAACGTAGCCATAAAGCGCCTCTTGAAAATTATAAATTGCAAAAAGATGGTATACCACTACATGGCCTTTTGAATAATTGGGATAAATTTCGGAAGGTTAAGCTGGATCCGTGTTTATGCTGAATTCACTTAAGATATACTAATTAAATTTAGCCTAAACAATTCTAAACTGATTAACAAGTTTAATGTATATTGGGCATTAATCAGACCAAAATCCAGAACCAAGGTATGTAGCATTCAGAGCAACAAATGTCTCCTATGAAAAAGATGAGCGAAATGCACATATGCAACTTGCGAAGGATAAATAGCAAGCAGTGGAGACGGCAAACGTGTTATATTCCACAAAGATCAATGATGCATTCTTTTAAATGGCTTTGACACACTTTTAGTTAATCTAACATCGTATATTTATAATCAACCGGGCAGAAAAAGTATCTTGGCAATTTGCACTAACTTTTTATAATTTTACAATTAATTTCGTAAAAAAGCTATGTTGACAAAGTTCACTAAATAATAAAATGTTGATAACTCATATTAGGCCTAAAAATTTGAAGGTGAAAAGTCCAAGTTTCTTCGTAAAATATTGCTTAGTACAATTTTGTCGACAACTCGCATTATGCCTTAAAGTTGAAGGTGAAAGAAAGGTCAAGTTTCTTTGTAAAAAATTGCTTACTACAATTTGAGCTCTGTAGAACCTACCATTACAAGTCCATGCTTTTATTTTTGCTTGATAAATCCTACCAAACTTTACACTAGCATTTTATCTCCGTGACCAACACATGGTCACTTCATTTGATAGGAGGTACTTCTATGATCTGTCTGGATAAACCGAGATACACCTGGGATTATAGACATTCAACTAACATTCGCTTGGTGAAACCCCGTTTCAGTTACACTGGTGACAGCTGCTTCAGAAATAAATATAGGATCCTCGAACCGAAAAAATGTAAATTCAGTCTACATGGGTTATAAAAACTCAAGTAAATCTTCGGTTGTCACAGGAATGGTTAATGCATCCAAGTCACTTTATATCCAGGTATGCTCTCACATCGTGCATCAATGCATAATGATAATCCAGATTCATGTCCCGCTGGAGAAGGAACTGGGTCAAAGGTAAGCATAATAATTAAAAATGAACTCGATTACTTGCCAAGTGACTGCTACACTAAACGTGGTCTATTACAGACGCAGGGAAAATTTGCGCTACTGGCTGAGGGTATTGACATGATATAGTACACATATTCAGAGCAGAGTATAATTTCGCAAACTAAACACCAAAAGCTGGATGATACATTAGCATGAAACATGAAAATGAAAGAAATAAATGTGTGTTAACCATGAATGCTTTTCCATGATGCCAAACTATGAACCGTTTGGATCCACAAGTTTCCAGCGGCTACAAATCATGAGGAGAAGCATCCACATCCTTGTGACCATCTTCTTCTGCATTACTTCCATTCACATCTTCACTAACACCAACATTCCCATTGTTGCATGACAATTCCTCTCCCGATTTTCTTTTCCTGTTCCGTTCTTTAGCTTTTTTGTCGGACTTATCAGCTTTCTTCCTTCTGAAAGCTGAAGACAAAGCAGCAGATTAGCAGCTTCCGGTTTAACAGTTCGTCAAGAAAGCATTGTAGCTTAATTTTTTCTCAAGCATGAAACTCTTGAATCCGATCAGAAGAACACTAACTAGTACCAACAGAACAACAGAAGAACAAATACACGTGTGTCCAACTGAAAAAGGTCGAGTGACTTAAATTTCACAATAAGGGGGTGTCAAGGAGCAATTGTAATTTATCAGACATCATCTGCAAGGGGTGTTAAAAAAATGGTTTACAAAGTATCAACTTCAAGAATACACATTCCAAACAGGAGAAAGAAAAAAGATTGATACGATACATGATTGGCAATGTTGACATGCTTGTGAACGCTTTAGAGCTTTTACTGTCTTCACATCACAGCTGATTAGTTTCGCAATTAAGATTCACTCTACTTCCACTAACAAGGCTTTTCACATGTTCGACATTAAGCATCATTTACAATTGGGATAATTTTAAGCATGAAAGTTACTTCATATCACCAAGCAGAAAATCTGACTTTGCTGCTGCTCGTTGATCCATACCCCTGGAACCCCTGGCCGGGTTTTCCAGAAAAGAAATTTTCTATTCTCTGAATTAAGATGTAAATATCTGACAACCAGGTTTGAAGGGAGGGCTGATCAAGTCCAAGGACATGTAGACAAAAACCTGTCTGTTGAATGTAATAGAAATTCCATTGTACTCAGCATATTACATAAAAAGTGAATTGGACTCGGATCGGCTTACTACTGGGTCACAGATCAGTGAGTTGACTAAGTGACTCATATGGGTCAGGAAATAAATTTTTTCGGTGTCTTTTTACTACCAATTAATCAAAACGTTAAACAACATAGAACAACTATCAAGTTAGACACAATTAAATAACTATAGTCTATAGCTTATCAACACAACTACAAATTACTAGGTAGTAACTAATAAAGAACATGTGACTCGTCTGGGCCAGGTAATAAATTTTTGTGATGTATTTTTACTTCAAATTGAAGAAGTTAAACATATAGAGTAACTATCAAACAGATAAAATTAAATAACTACCGATTATCAATACCACTACAAAATACCAGCAAATAAAGAACATGCATAGATTAGTTTATTTATAATAAACAACTATAGTTCGTTTCTCAATGATATTGAATAATAGCTAGAATTGGTGATTAATGAAACAGTCTAGGATCAGGCGATCCCAAGCCAATTCAATTCAGCCAATGCAAAACCAGTCCATTAAGATTCGGTTGCATTTGGGTCAATGTTTGACCTTTGACCCAGTCTCTTGGCAATCCTAATCCACTAAGGAGATTCCCCAGAAGGTTTGCCAACTATGAAATTCAGTCATAAGCTATGAGCCCATGACCATGTCTATCTTCATAAGAAACAAAATTTACCTTGTTCAAGTGAATAAATTTCTTCACTATCGATAAGTGCATAATTTAAACATAACTGTACGAGGAGGGAAACTGTAATGACATGCAATAAAACCTCGCCCATCTCCTTCTTTAGCTTCTACAAGTACGTCTAAAATAATCTTCTATATCATGTCCATGAAAAAATAGGCCAAAGCTTATCTACTTGAGTACTATTACATGTCTCGTGCTTCAGCATTCAACATTCCCCTTTCCACTTGGCATCTGTATGAAGTGAAGTACCTTCTGCCATGATACATAAAGCATATTATCCAAAATTGAGACCAAGGATTTGATTACCACCGAGATGGAGGGTTCCAGGTAGTGGGACAAATTTGCAATAGCAAGTAGTATACACTGTCACTAGTCACACCGTCTCTCTCTCTAGTCACACCGTCTCTCTCTCTTCCTCCTGTATACACACACACACACACACACACAATGTTCTACATACCATGTAGCATAAATATCACCCTCAAAAAGCATAATGCACATTTCACTACTAGACCACACAAGCTCTTCCAAGGACACGGCGCCACATGTCCCATACCAGAATCAGGTGCTGCTGTGAGTATGGACCTGAACTGACACTAAATTTGACCAGCAGCCATGTCAAAACACATTAGATATTATTTTGACAAGCATTTTAAGCTGTCATAAACTCAATGACTCTTAGATTAATTATGTTAGCATTATAAAATTTTATTTTCTTTTTCTATTCTTAGTATTTCTAAATTTTGTTTCTTTTAATGCTAATAAAGGAGACATCAGCACCAAACAGTTGAAAGTTGAAACACATGATGCTACGATCGGTTTTGCTCCTCCATGGGAGCAATCCCTTCCAAAGTAGGAGAGAAGCAAAAAACCATCATTTTTCTCTGTCAAAAGAAAAAAGTCAGAACCAAAATGGACTTTTTCCTTCCATATTACATAATGCCACTCCAAATCCGAGGGCCCTTCCTACCTTTCCTCAAAATTGAATAATCTTAAGGAGTTAAGGGTATATAGCCCCTGTCCAGACCACTGGTCTATACCAGGTACCCTTTCCCAGGGCAAGTTAGTAAAGCTGTACTCTGCATGACCATATCATGCTGTTCGGGAGACTTAAGTCAGCCAGCAGCATCTGGCTGTGCCTTCACCCCAATCCAATGTCTAGGCCAGTTCAGGAAACTTTTCATGGATTTTCCCTCTGTTCAGCAGAATAGTTTCTGCAATCAACCTACACAAAAAGCACGGACCTCTAAGGCTAATAAAAGGCCTTAGAACAGCCTTTCCCTGTTATTCATGATCGTTGGGCCTTATTTATCCTATTATATCAAACCAAGCCGAAAAACTGTTTGACATAGTCACCGACAGTACCAAACAATTTTGGCCTTCTACCTCTGATTCACCACCCAAAAGATTGAGCAGAAAACGCTTGTCTCTGCTCCACTAGCCCTATTTTAAAGCTGCAGGAACATGCTTTTGGCTTGTTCCATTCACAAGACACAAAATTTTGATGCACAATGAGAATTCTCAACCAATACACATCAAAAGTCAAGGCTATCTCGCTTGGGAAAAGAAAGATCCCAGTCGTTGCCTACATCACACACCTTATCACAGGAAGTCCTTGTCGACATCCCTGATGACCGCTCTGTAGCAGAACTATAGGAACAATTATCTCAAACTTATATTCACAGGTTTCACAGGCTAAGGTTGTCTTTCTCAAGAGAGCATCTCAGATGTTGATGAATGATCTAATGTCCACCAAGGAATACCTTAACAAGATGGAAGCCATTACAGACCAACATGCAGCTACAGGATGTGCTGTAATAATGATCTAATGCGGCAAATTTTTGCAGGGAATGGGGCTTGACTATAACACGATTGTTAAATCTTTATTATACCTATTTGTCCTCTCCACATATTGCGGGCCAAGCTTTTATACATGATAACATGAGATTATGCCGAGAGGCTTTTCCGAAAATTCTTCTTTGTAATCACTAATCAGATACTCAGGATGTTTTCAGGAGTTTTTATGACGAAGGCAAGGTTAGTTTGCAACCCGAGGAAGAAGTGGTCAAGGTAAAAGCAAACAAGGGGGTAGGCTGGTAGCGGTATCCTACCTACTCCGAATATGCCTGCAACCACACACGGAGAACGTTCCTTCATTTCCAATGCAATAAGCATGTCCAGTGTCCACATTAAAGCTAACTATTGGTTCAACCCTAAAACAAAGTGAAGAGTCAATAAATGGATTCAAATACCAAGGAGGTCAAGGACATATATCGTCTGCCCTTGCTAAGCTAAAACTGAGACAAAATGGTCCAGAAAAGTGGTATGTTGATTCAGGAGCAGCAACCCATGTGATAGGTAATGCAGGTGAACCACAAACCTATTCCTTACTTTGGTACATGTCATGTTAACATTAGTGATGGAACCATCATCCTATGCCCAGGCTGGAAAATTTCTTTTCCTATATTTTCTTCTGTTCTCACTATTTCTAATGTCCTCCATGTTGCTCATATGAAAAACATTGTCTCTGTTTCCCAACTTGATGACAACCATCATGCTTCAATGGAGTTTACTCATTCTATAAAATTCAAGGACCTTCGCACAAAGAAGTTCGTTGAAGGGAAAAGACAAAACGACCTGTACTTATTTGAAGAGGCTCCTAGTTTTCATTCTCCATTGCAACTTCATCACGCACCTTCTGTTTTGTCCAAGAATATATAAAATCATTCACATCATCTGTTGGGTCATTGTGTGAATCATTTCGTTAGAAAACTTCTTTCAAATAAACTCATTTTTATGCTAGCCTACATGAGGATACGGAGAGTGAGAAATATTGTAATTGTCATCCATACCCCTCTACATGTAGCCAACAAAAGAACCTCTAAACCTTTTGAAATTGTATATTTTGGTGTGCGGGGTCCTACTCCCAACCCATCTGCTTATAATAGTCGTTATATTTATTTTCATTGATAGTTATTTGTGTTACACTTTGATATACTTTATGAAGAACAACTTGCATTATTTTCCTTGTTTCACTATTTTCAACAACGTTCTCAGTTTATCCAGTTTTTCCAATCTAATGGAAGAGGTAAATCACATATAGTGACTTCATTCACTATCTCCAGAGTAATGATATAGGGAGAAGGGTGTCTTGCTTGCAACACGTCAACAAAATGGTTATATGAAGCACAAACACAAACATATTGCTGAAAGAAGTATGAGAATGATGCACAATAGTAATCTTCCCAGCTCCCTACAGACAAATACATTCCACACTGCAGTATATATGATCAACAAATTGCCCATGACCATCCTTGATGACAAGTGACAACACTCCCTAATCCCTATCATGCATTATTTGGTTCTCGTCCTGATCATCATGACTTGCATGCCGTTGGCAGTATTTGTTATGTTGGTGTGGACAAGTTCCCTGAGGCATAAGTTTCAAGATAAAGCTATCGAATGCAGGTTTATAGGATATGTTGATGATTTATAAGATACATGCTAAAAATACAAAAAAGAAGCTTTCTTGAATAGTGATTATGGTTTTCAATAGCAGTTTTATTGAGGAAACCATCTCAATTTCTTAGTCTATTAGCCGATGAATTTTTAACACAAAACTATATCTTGGCCGCTACTTTTTTGTATACGCTGACGCCGGTGAGAGAATAAACATTTTATGTGCATGGGCGCAAACTTTGGTTAGGATGATTTCGCTAGGATACATGCACCTGAATACTGTCTTGATTTGTATACCCCACATAACCGTGACTCTGTTTCAGTTAGTTGGAGGAACCCATTGTATTCAAGTTGCTCGGTCCAACGATCTAGATAAACGGATTCAATCTCGACTGTGATCTCTAGGGATAAAGCACATTCTATACAACTTTAGAAGCAAATATCGCCTAGAAGAGATGGCTTACCTACAACGTCAATCTTCAGAGATTGCACAAAAGCATTAGAGGGTAAAACCAACTCAAGAGAACACATAAAAATCAACTCAAGAAAACACTATTTCATGAGTACAAGAAACAATTAAGACGCGCAAAACGAAAGGCAACCGTTTACCGTTCAAAGAAGCCCTAAGAGGACCAACGAACTCCTGAAACTCGATTTCTTCGAGCGCTTTAAAGACGTCCTCAGCGTTGACAGTCTGCCGCTTTGATTCCTTGCATATGTCATTGGCCCTAGAAAAAAACCGACAGAAACACCAAACAGAGATAAAGCAGGAATGAAAAGAAGAAGAAGAAGAGGGTTGTAGAGAAGATTGTTACGTAGCAGAGAGGTAGTGGATGAAGATCCTGGCGCTCTCAGAGAAGGCGAGGAGCGCTTCTTTCTGAACGTTGAGATCATCTTGTCCTTCCTTCCCGAGTTGGGCAAGCTTCTCCTTCACGATCCTCCTCACATTCGCCCTTGGCAACTCTTCCACCTCCATGATCGACACTCTCCCTTCTTCGCGTTTCCCTCCTTCGCACTCGAATACCCGATTAAAGTGCTACGTTTCCCTTTGGTTTTATAAAATATTTTATTTGTATTTTATTTATTTAAAAAGTAATTTCTTAATGCTTTGAGTAGCTCACACCGTTTCTACTTAAACCCCGTTGTATCGGTTTAGAAATCGATTTTCCTAGTCTAAAAACAGATCTCTGATCCAGTATATGAGATAAAAATGAAACATATTTCATGATTTTGTGTCAAGTTGCAATTTAATTTCTTTCAAAAACGAGTTTAAGATATTTATGTAAAGTCAGTCAAACTTAAGAACTCATGTTTTTATCTAAATGCACTTGAACTCATTGGAGAGCAATTTTGGATTTTTGAATGGATGCCCATAAACATATTACATCAAATTTCTTGTCCTTTTACGCAGACACCATTCGCACCTACTATAATGCGTTACCTGTCATAACATTTGCCATCTCATAAGCAATCGAACAGATCGACATTGGTAGAAAAATGGGTCGATTGCATTGGAGTTGTGATCATGCCTTGGTGAAGAATAGGATGAAGTTTGAAGGAGAAATGTTTTCCAACTCATGGAGTGAACAATCAACTATGGATAGATCGATCGCATTGGTTAAGTCTGCATGCATTGGTAACTATGTCACCATATTGCAGGGTGCAGGTGCTGTGCCAGTGCCGGAACGGCATATTCCAAAAAATTTAGGTGCGACGAAGGTATTTTATTATTATTATTTTTAATTTATTATATATATAACAGAATAAACATATTATTACAATTTAGTTATTAATGTATATAACATACTTGAATAATTGTATTGCATAAGAAAATATCAAAATAACAAATATTATATAAGTAGTTTAGTAATATGACATTCTAACTGGGCTCGGGTGTGAGTCGGAGCCGCACCCATGTCCGGTGCGCACCTGACTCGATGCGGACTCCAGTGCGGCAGTAAAATAAAAGAGTCCGATGACTTAGATTGGTAAAGAAGACAAGGTTTCAAAGAAGACAAGGTTAGCTCATCAAATCATTAGGCAAAATGACAAACAACCATGATGCATGAAAAAATAGTATTATAAGAAATCAAATTAAGGAAACAAAAGAGCCGTTACCAAATCATGAATACCTTACCAAGGCATGAATACCTTCCCATGTAATGAAAGATGTTGGACACATTCATGATTGCATTTGTTTACAAAGATGAGAAAAGAACATGTCCACGAACTGAGCAGCAACAATTTCTGATCTAGTTGTTTCTTATATGCATCATGCCACTTTCATTGCTATGAAACATCAATTCCCTTGTGCACCAATAAGTCGTTCATTTCCTTATATTGTCTCAACACACATTAATCGTTACATTAGTTTCTATTACCATGATAAATCATCATTATCACCTCATTAGTAAGTCGACCCATCTTATTGTTTAAGTTGTTTTATAAGCTTTTTATTTGGTTTTGCAATGCTATTTGTTGTTCAGTTACTACATGTGTCTCCTAAATCATTTAAGATGTTCAATTTCAAATGGCTTCATTTTTTTGTATGCAATTTGCTATCATGTGCTAGCAGCGAAGAATCTAACAACATCAAAGAAATTGAATCTCTATCTGTAGAAGATTCTAACTATAGAAATGACATCAATAAGAATAACACACCTCAAAGCAGATCTACACATAAATGTATGTTGGAGAACAATATGAATTACACACCTGAAAAGTAGCATTGTTCATAGTAGTAACAAAGGTGATTATTTTTCCAAATTGAGTGAAAGAAGTGCATGGCTAGAAATGTTGTCGAACCTTGTATTTCAGTAAAAGGGTTACAATTTGATAGTGATATTGATGCACACAAGTTTTATAATGTGCCTATAAGAAAATGAGTAATCAATTATGTTAATTTGTCACAACATTATTGAAAATTAAAATAATGTTTCACTGAATCCCAATGGGTGGGAATTTTTTTTTTTGGCACAAAAAAAACTCCTACTCTCATTCTCTCTCTTGCTCTCTTTGGATTTAGGAGGGTCTAAGAACAAGGAAGTGTTCAACTTTTGAGCTGTCTGAGATCAAGGAGACGATTCTGAGTCAGCTCTTTGATAGTGAGAAAGAGGTTTAGCTTTTCCTTTCCTTTTTTCTTTTGTCAAGACTAATTGTACCTTTTTCCCTCTCATCCATGGCTATAAAATAAAGGTGGTCTAGTCTGTGGTAAGCTCCATCTCTCTCTCTCACTCTGGTTTGTTGACCAAGGAAAGGATTGGAAGCCCTTATTTTCATATGCTTGTCTCTCTCATTTTTATCTTTGGTAACATACTTTTGTGGAATCAAGGGCTCTTTGAGGTCCAATTTCTTTGTGCTTGGTTGTCAAGAACTGCATGTTTTCTCAAGTGGATGCTTCTATTAAATATTTCTTTGTTTATACATTTGTGGAATGTAGACAGATTGATATCACATGGGAGGTTTTTGCTTGAGTTGTGGACACTGGTGATGCATCTTAGAATATTATAATAGGCATCATCACAAGCTTGGGTTGAGTATAGACGTATATTTATTTGATGAAAAACCTCAAAGAAGTGTTGTCTCCTGGGAAGCAATGAAATAGATAGTCTAAGGAATGATTGTTTTAAAGAGGCCTTGGATCATTTTGGTCATTTGCTATCTGAAAATGCCAAATGAAACGGGAGTGCATTGGTTAACTTCTTTTTGCTTGTGCACATCATTTTGATGTCGTTATTGGAGAAGGTGTTGAAAATTTGTTAATGATCAATTTTCAAAAGATAATAAATAGCTAACACATGTTCACCACTGGCACGTTTCTCTTGTTTGTGGGAATGCTTGCTAATTAACAATTATGTTTGGAAAATATTCAACTCTATGGTTTTTCTATGGCTATACTTTGACTCAATATTCTGGAAATTTATATAGTTTGATATATGATCATGCAAAAGAACATTTTGTTAGTGAGGTTGGTTAGGTAACACTTTACATCGGATCAAGTGTATGCATAGTCTATCGCATTGCATTGGTTTTGATATGCTTGCGTGACAGCTAATGGTCTTTTTCCATAGTCCACTTTGTGAAAAATTTTGGACTGGTTTTGTTTGTTCGTGCAAGTTCTTGTTTTGTTATAGTCCGTTGTCTTTCCAAGTCATTTAGCATTTTCATTTGTTTGCATGTGCTTAAATACATTGTATTTTATATTGCAACTAGGGCTGCACAACCAGTCGAGCCAGCTCGGGCTCGACTCGAACTCGCCCGGTTAAACTCGGCTCGAGCTCGACTCGTTTATAAACGAGTCGAGTTCGAGCTTACAATGAAACTCAAATGAGTAAACGAGTCGAGTTTAAAACTCGACTCGTTTATACTCGACTCGACTCATTTATATAAAACCGTTTAAATCTTGAAAACCGATACACAAATTTACCAAAACCGGTTGACCTGTTTAGGGTAAAAATTGATCGGTTATAACTTATTTTTCTTTTCCCCTTTTCTATCTCTTCCGTCGACTATCCAGTCTATCCTCACTCCTCAGACCTCAGTCCTCTCCTCTCCGTGACTCCGCCACCGCCTGTCCGCTGTACACCATCTCCACCGGACCACCGTCCGACATTCAGCATCTAACCACCAGCTCCACCGTCCGGCAATGGCATTTGATATCTAACCACCAGCTCCACTGTCTGGGTTGTCGTTTAGGCTCCCCACGACAGTCCACACAATGAAAAGAACACAAATGGGCATCAAGAGACGACCCAAAAGACTGGCAACGCTTGTTGTGTGAGCACCAGGTATGTTCCCCTCTTTTTCATGCGCTCTTTCTTTGCCTCTCTCTCTCTTAAACTCTCGTGAGTCCATGACACCTCATGCTCATAGGCTCACCTTCGCAGGGTCTGCACAAGCACGGGAACGACAGCCCCACTGTCTGCATTTCCTCCTCCTTTTCCTTCTCTGCCACCGCCACCGGTCCACCACCGCCCTCTGCTCTGCCTAACCCCCGATGGTATGCTAATGCTCCTCCGGGGGTCAAAGTTTTGAACATCTTGTGTTGCGCCTATGCTTTCAAACAAATCCTTGACTTCATCCTCTTATTAATCATTTTTTTGCTTTTTATTTTGGCAGAGATCTTAGAAAGGGATAAATATTGAGGTCGTAATTGCTTCTAGAGGCGTGCTTTCTGCTCCCACCTTCATGTCAGGTACCCCTTCAACCTTCCTTTCTTCTCCTTATTGTTCATCTTCTTCCTCCTTCTTACTTGTTTTGTGAAGCCTGTTTTGTTGTTTTGAATTTCTTGATGCAATGCCTATTTTGGTGGTTAGAAATGAGAAAGAAGGCTCAGAAAGGGGTTCAAAGAGATTTTGTTATTTTTTTTCCTCGTGCAAAGTGATTGCTTGAAAGAAATTTGCTCTTCCTAAGCAGTCGATGTTTTTTAGTGTAACAACCCGACCCACTCCCAGGCTCGGGCCCCCTGGTTCGGCAGATCCCCTTTATAAACCCTTGAAGATTCCTCACAATCTTCGATACGAGACTAAACTTATGAGGTGTTACAATTCACCCCCCTTAAGACACACGCGTCCGCGCGTGTGGGACCCTAGGTCCGATTGTTGAAACTGCTCTGATACCATTGTAACAACCCGACCCACTCCCGGGCTCGGGCCCCCTGGTTCGGCGGATCCCAACTCGCCCCCTAGCAGTTTCAGCTCCAAACCTAAAAAGGCAAGGAACCAAGACAATATTCTCATCAAGGACCCCTTTATAAACCCTTGAAGAATCATCACAATCTTCGATACGGGACTAGACTTATGGAGTGTTACATTTAGCCATGTTAGAAACCTTCAAATCTCGCATGTCCAATATTTTCTTTCTTAAATCCTGTTCACCAAGCTTTACAGGAACAACATTGCTCCACATTTCCTTTTTCTTCCTTCATGTTCACGTGATTTTTGATTTCATTAACATAAATTCTTTTTATATATTGTTTATGACATGTGTGCCAGGCATGTGTTGATCCATCTGTGTGCAAGGCCTTCACTTAGGCACTAAAGGGCCTAGGCATGAAACATTGAAAAAAATAGCTTTTATTATTTTTTCTTTTTCTTTATCTTCTCACGTTGTTTCTTGCTTTGTTGTCTGGGAAGATTTTTTCTGTTCATTCATTCATTCATGGCTTGAAATAAATAGCTTTTATTATTCTTTCTTTTTATTTATCTTCTCATGTTGTTTCTTGCTCTGTTGCCTGGAAAGATTTTCTCTGTTCATTCATTCATTCATGGGCCATGGCTGGGAAGCCTGCAATAAGATTTGTGCACATTACATTATAAGCACCACATTCATTTAGATCTACACAAGGCTGGCTGTGATAACTACTATTATTACAAAGGTATGAATGTTAAGTGTCGGTTGGATATGTGAGTTTTATAAAATGTTTCATGCATTATTTTATCTATATTGATTGTGCTTGCATAATTCTGTAGTAAGTTTTTAATCATGAAACATCCTATTTTTAATCATTCCAAACCAAAAGTTTTCTTCGTCTACATGATGGATTGTTTTAATGATGTATGTGAAAAGAGAGGGACAAGTGGAATATGAATGGTTGGATCCACTCAAATCATGAGTGCAGAACATTTTGCCAATAGAAAAAGCAATCAAATTGACTTTATTTTGATATATGTATTTCTGAAATTTCTGAAATTTCTATGGTTTGAAAAGTCAGTGATTAACAAAATTGCCTATCCTAGTCCAAATGCATATCATGCTTTGTTATGTATTTTCTTATTTTATGTTTGTGCGTTGTTGTTGGTTGCATGTCTTTAATTCCTTCTTATTTTAATTTGTATTTACAAAAAAACATTGTGAATTTAAAAAATGCACTATATAACTGTAGGTAATTATTGTATTACAGATTAGTCCTTTTATCTATGGAAGAAGAATGTCTTCACCGATAGAAAATACTATTAGTAAAGACAAACAAGTAATATGCAGTTCAGGAGCAAGTTCAACAGAACCACATAATGTAGGAAGCTCTACACAATAGTCTATAGCTCATGACAGTTTAGATCCTACTAATACAAGGTCTGTTGAAAATGAAGATGTAACTGTGGGTGGTATGAAAAGACAAAGGGCAAGAAATTCTTCAGTTTGGAATGATTTTGAAGAAATAACTATGGGTGGTGTCAAAAAAGGTAGATGCAAGTATTGTAAAACAACATTTGTTATAAGTTCAGGAGGGAGTACATCATCGATGAAAAGACATAAATGTCTTATGCGTTCTGGTAGTTTGAGGCAAAATACTTTGAGCTTTGGGATTAGTGAAGTTTCAGACCTTACAAAGGAAGTAATGAGTAAGGGTGCCAAACTTGATCCTGAAAAGATAAGAGAAATAATAGCAAAGATGGTAGTTTGTCATGAGTATTCATTCAATATGGTTGAACATTGCTGGTTTAGATTTTTAATGAAGCTTGCTTTTCCAAATTGGGTACCCATTTCAAGGACAATAGTGAAAAGAGATGTCACAAAATTATACGAGGTCGAAAAAAAGAAATTGAAGGAATATTTTAAAGGAGTTCCTTCTGTTACTTTGACAACAAATATGTGGACGTCTAACCAACAAATTGGGTATATTTCCATTACAGCTCACTTCATAAATCATTCTTGGACACTTCAAAAGCGTATAATTGGTTTTAGCCAAGTCGAACCACCTCATACAGGGAAGAATCTAGCAAACGTGATTGCTAAAAATATTGAAGAATGGGAAATAAAAAAGAAGATAATCTCAATTACGGTTGATAATGCTTCTTCTAATGTTGTTCTTGTAAGAACATTAAAAGAAATTTTAGAGAAAAGTGGTGTAAGTCTATACCAAGGCGGTAAATTTTTTCATGTGCGTTGTTGTGCACATATTTTAAATCTAATGGTGCAAGATGGTTTGTCTGCAATTAGAGATGAAATTGGTAAAGATAAGAGAGGCTGTCAAATACATAAAATGTTCCCCATCAAGACTTTACAACTTTCAGGTTATAGTAGATGAATTTGAAATGCGTGGTCAAAAGAAGTTGGTGCTAGATGTTTCAACTAGATAGAATTCTACTTGCTTGATGTTGGAAGTTGCACTTATGTACAGACATGTTTTTGATAGATATGCTATGGAAGATGTTGGTTTTACTTGGTTGTTGGATGCAGAAGAATGAGAGAGAGTACAAAAAATATGTTCTTTTCTTGAAGCATTTTATAATGTTTCTGTTCTTTTTTTAGGGTCGAAGTATCCTACAACAAACCTATTTTTCTTAGAAATTTGGGGGATTCAAGAATTATTACAAGAAGGAGTTACAAATGGGTCTAGCTTTATGAAGAGAATGACATTCAAAATGAAGGAAAAATTTGATAAGTATTGGAGTTCCTGTAACATATTAATGGCTATTGATTCGATACTAGATCCAAGGATAAAGTTGAGTTTAACAAACTTTGTCTTTCCAAAGACTTTTTGTCAAATAGAAGAAAAAGAAGAACATATGACATTAGTAAGAAGTACAATGCAAGAGCTTTATAACAGCTACATTGCAAACATTGATGGTTTAAATAAAGATGTTGAAAGTGATGCTACTACTTTTATGAGAGGAACTGACTAGTCATGTAGCAACTCCAATAGAAGTAGCATAAGATTTTTTAGCTTTTTAAATAAAGCAGACAATGCTCATTTTCAAGCTTCAAAGTCTGAGCTTGATATGTATTTAGAAGATGGATTCCTCAAATGTGATGTTACCGCTCATGATTCGTTTGATATATTAATTTGGTGGAAAGATAAAGAACTAAAATACCCCATTTTATCACATATGGCAAGAGATATATTGTATTCCTATCACTACAGTTGCCTCTAAATCTGCTTTTAGTACTGGAGGTCGAATTGTGGATGAATCTAGGAGTTCATTGAGCCCAAAGACAATAGAAGAATTAGTTTGTGCAGGTGATTGGATAAAACAGTATGGTGACCCTATGAATCTTGTATCGATATTGCTAAAGGTAAGTACCAAAATGCATGTATATTTAAGTTTTATCATGTTTATTTTACGCTTATATGTTATAGAAGTTGTTTACTTATCAACTATTGTTGGTTTTTTTTGTAGGGTACTACTGAAGATGAGATTGCATGACATGATTCAACATCAATTCCAACATATTATGCATACAACCTGTCAAAATATTAGGTATTTTTCTAAGTTCAGTTATTGTTTTGTTCTTAGATCCTTGATTTTACCTTGAGGCAAACATACTTATATACAAATATATGGTTCTAAATTCTAATAATGTTTATGATGAATGGTGAAAGGTGAACAAACTTTAGTTTATGATGTAAAAGATGTTCCTGAAAATATTCGTATGTTGGTTTCTGCTTTTCGACTCACATTTTTTTTTGGCTATTCCATACCCTTTTTTACCTTTAGTGCTGGTTTGGGTAGGTTCAAAATATTTTGTCTTGCTGTTGGAGAGGCTCCAAGGTATAAGTAACTCCTTATTTTGTGCTTTATCTTTTCAGTTTGCCATAGGTGAATATATTTGTTCTCATTTTGTTTTAAATCCCTGATGATGAAAAGAGATGCCTTTAGAAGAGCTTCAAAGTACATAGAAAGGTTATCTTCACTGGAGAAAGCTGGGAGGGGTTGGCATGAAGAATATGAAATATCTTATGAATATGTTACTGCTTTTACTTCAGAGTATTCTTCCCTCTGCTGCTTTCTCAAGTTCTTCACAAGTCCTGCAGCTTATGTGGTATAATGATTACCAGTAGCAGTTTTGTTTGATGCTCAAAACTAGTTTCCTTGTTGCGTCTTCTATAGACTTTTATACAGACTGGCAAGAGCAATGTGATGCTAATATTTATAAAATGGGAACTTGATGAAACACAATAACTGGAAACCTGAACATATTCCATACCATGTGGTTTTTTTGGCATCATATACTCAAGTAGTATGGCTGATGTGGTGCATGTCCTGTAGAAAAGAACCGTGAGACAGAATGGAAGAACCCTCGAATAAAATGAAGAAATGAAGTCGGCATCTGCTGATTTATCTACCACGTTAGACAATTTTTTGATGTAGTTATTATTGATATCTACCTCCCCAGGAACTTAACTGTTAAACTGATTGGAGCACAAGCTGCCTCGATTCAGGTTCAGTGGTTGCATCATCTGAACATAAACTTTGATCTGATAGTATGGCTGATGTGGTGCATGTCATGTAGCTGACCACTTTATTGTTTCATATCAAACCTTTGGTGCTAATAGGGCATTTTTGTAACTTGTTGCTGGAACATGGTGAATATTTTGGAAGATCATGCTCGTGTTTGTGTGTGGGGATTTGCTTGTATTTCGTATGTTCCTTTAACTTTCTATATTCTTCATTTACCCTTATGCTCTTATTTCAGGTTTGACATTGTCCTGCTACTTACATTTATTTTAACTAGACGTTCAGATAATCAACTTATTAATTTATCAATCATGTATTTTGCAGATGATGATGATGATGAATATGAAGAAGGCAATGTAGGGAACCGATTCCTGGGGTTTATGTTTGGAAATTTTGATGGTTCCAGTGATGTTGATGTGGACTACCTTGATGAAGCAAATAACTTCATCTTATATTTTGATCTACCTATGTAAATGATATAAAATGAACTTTTGTGTACCCGAGACTATAGGAGACCCATCTTTCGGTGCCGTTTCTCAATTGAAAATACGTAATTCTCAATTCATAATGGTCTCCGTTAATGTCCGTCGCATAAATTAGATATGTATCTTCCACGTTTACATCCAAAGTCTAATCGAGTTAAGCGAGTTAAGCAAATAACTTCATCTTATATTTTGAGCAAGAACTTTTCTGTACTCGAGTTAATCGAGTCGAGCTCGACATTGTTAATCGAGTCGAGCTCGAGCTTGTGTTAGGCAGCTCGACTCGAGTTCGAGTCGAGTTCAAGCTCGTTGAGTCGAGTCGAGCTCGAGCTGGGCAAGCTCGAGCTCGACTCGGCTCGTGTGCAGCCCTAATTGTAACCATGTTATTTGGTATAATTAATTCGTTACCATTTATAGTAATTTTAATTTGTCATAAATGTTTCCTATGTTGGCTTTATTGCAGACGTGGCACAACATTTTGTTGATGCAAACTTGGAGATTGATGCTCCATCAAAGTGTAAATCATGTAATTGAACATGTTCATTATCAAAGTGGACTTTACCATTTGCAAATACTTTCGGATCTAGCCCTCCACTATCTTTACTTTCTAATTGTAAATGAAGAAAAATGTCTATGTTTGATTCAACTTGCGCTCTTAAGCTCGATTCAGTCAAGTTATGCAAACTTTAACTATACGAAGCTCTAATTTAGTTGCTTTAATCACAAGCTTATCGTAGCAAGTTTTGGCTAACCAGTTTGAAGACATTCTTTGTTGGCTCTTGCTTTTACTATATTTTGAATCATATTCTTGTTAATTTCTTAAAAGGCTAAACGATGCAATATTGCACACTTTTGTGCTATCACGTAGTACACAAAGTTGTGCCTTTTGTGGCTTATGATGTTTTTCTTGAAATAGGGACAAGTGTTTCATTTTTTAAAAGTACTCAATAATAAGAAATTGAAAGTTTTTTTTATTGACAAATTCACCATATCATTTTGTAGATGGTGCGATGACTTTTCCGCTTCAAGCATATGTTATACTATAAAAGACTCATTTTTTTCCTTCTTAAGTGCAGTCCTATAGCTAGTTATTTGGATATCTACCCTTCATTTTTGTAGGGAGTATGCAACCTTATGCTGCTTTGACAAATCATATATCTCCAGTTGATAAAGTCAATAGATTCAGGTACCACACTTGGCTAGTAGCTTCATTCACAATTTAATACAATTTTCAAGTTCATTGTCACAAATAGTTTTTTTTTTTTTAGTTTCTTATAAGAACCAATGTGCACTAAACTCAATCTTACTCCTATAAATTCGATTTACAAAATTCTTAAAGAGTTACTTTATATGATATTCATGTTTGACATATTTTTTGATGATGTAGTTTTCTCATTTGAAAACTTCATATGCTATAGCAGGTGTTGCAACTGCAAAATGTCAACTAATAGTGGAAGAGAAGTTGCAATTTTACGGAGCATTGATATAAAGCCGTTGATTGTAATTTACTTGTAGTGTGTATATCTTAATGTCATGCTGCATTTAATTCTTGTTATAGTTTTTAGGAATTATAGTCCATTAAACTTATAATTCTCAGTTGTCATGAGGTTGATCTGGCCAAGGTCCCTATAAGCTAAGTATCTCATTGTTATTTTGTTTTTAGAAGTTTGCAGTTTAAATAATTAGGCACATCTTACTCATGATAATCTTGCTGAGAATAAATGGATTTACATGTAAGTTATTTTTTGTTTACTTTCCATAATGATAAGGAGTGTTTGGAATGAAGAAAGTACAACTTGTCCTTTATTCCAAAACAATTGTTCTATAAGTAGGATCATCAACACATAGGCTTATATTTCTCTTGTTCTATACTCTCTTATTGGTAAAATATTTTTTTATCTTTTCCTAATTCTTGATTACTCACAATTCTAAACTAATAACAATTTGTTTTACTAAGTGTATATTATGGCTATTTTGTTTGATCCTTTACATAAAAGGAGTTCTTACCTATTATTTTTAGTGATGTAAACAAGAGAGAACATGCATGACTAGCGCCCTTTGACATTTTTGTTCTTGTTGATATGGCTACACAATATGATGGTTGTTGGAGCCAAATTGTTAGTATGCCAAACTGCTTAGATGGCCATGGAAGAGACAATAGCTCAGCACATACTAACTGTAATTCAACAATGGTTGTATAACTTTTCATTATATAGACACTAATATTAATGGTTTTATGTATCTTCTAGTTATGTAAATTCATATATTTACATAATACAAATTATTATTTTTTGTGTACTAATGGTTCTGATCATCTCTGATCTATGCGTATTATTGGTTATTGTCATGAAAAACTTTATATCTTCTTTCTTTACATCTCAAGACCACTTGTTTGCATAGTAGCTATTATAAAAAAAATCCATTCTATGAATGAGCTAAAATAACATATTTGGTAATGTTGTAACCACATTATTGGAAACTATGCATTGTCATCTCCCTAGTGTCTTGCCGTGTTTGTGCCACAAATTAGGAATGTTGATAACATGTTACTGAAGTTGATAATATGTAATATGTTAAACACAATATGATGGTTGTTGGAGCCAAATTGTTAGTATGCCAAATTGCTTAGATGGCCATGGAAGAGACAATAGCTCAGCACATACTAATTGTAATTCAACAATGGTTGTATAACTTTTCATTATATAGACACTAATATTAATGGTTTTATGTATCTTCTCGTTTATGTAAATTCATATATTTACATAATACAAATTATTATTTTTTGTGTACTAATGGTTCTGATAATCTCTGATCTATGTGTATTATTGGTTATTGTCATGGAAAACTTTATATCTTCTTTCTTTACATCTCAAGACCACTTGTTTGCATAGTAGCTATTATAAAAAAAATCCATTCTATGAATGAGCTAAAATAACATATTTGGTAATGTTGTAACCACATTATTGGAAACTATGCATTGTCATCTCCCTAGTGTCTTGCCGTGTTTATGCCACAAATTAGGAATGTTGATAACATGTTACTGAAGTTGATAATATGTAATATGTTAAACACAATAGCACATTGTCCTCCAATTTCAATGAGAATTAATCAATGCACTTAATAATGTTGCAATCAAGTTATTGAAAATCAGTAGTATTGAACATGATATACCTTGCAATGTTCATATGATTTCAATGTTATAAGTTTCATTTGACATAAAAAGTGCTCATAGTGTCATACTTAGAAGGACATACATATGTTCCAAAGAAGGTTAGAAAAAGCCAAGTGAACATTCAAGATAGTATAAGCGAGACTTAAGAATAAGCGAGACTTAAGATTTGACTGTCAAGTGAGACAGATGACAAGAAAACTTTTGAATGAGAAACACAACATATGTACCTTTATTTGATTATAACCATCCTTTGGCAGCTCCAACTATTTTTTTTGTTAAAGTGGCATCGTAAAATGACATCTTCGCATGTTGAAATAGGCAAATTAGTTGATAGTGTTGGAGTGGCATCAAAAAGTTCTTTCAATGACTTTCAAAGTAAGGAGGTGTTTCACAAGAATGTATCACTTACAATCACATATTGCAAAAACTACTTGAGCATAAAGAGGACGAGCCATGAAAGTCGTATTGTATGTCCTTGATTGATTATTTGCAGAAGAAATCAATGATCCTAGTTTCCATAGTGTGATAGAATCAAATGAAGAAGGATATGCCTCAGATATGTTATGAACAGGCTCAAGTTTAAAAATGACATGCAAATTGGTTCTACAATGTCATTGTTTTTCATATGATAGTGAATATTAATACTCGTTAATTGTCATTTGCCTAGTATTTAGGCATGGACTGTTACTTGCATAATTGCATGGTGACATATTTTTATATGACCATATCATGAAGACATTAAGGTGATTGGTTAAAATGTTTATAGAAGCGACAAATGGGAAATATACACTCGTTGTAGTAACAGATAGTGGCAATGCAGTAGCAATTACTGACATTTGCCCAAATGCACCTTACCACTTCTAATTTCGACATGCTTTTCAAAGTGCAACAGAGAACGTAGGCAACATATATCATTAAAATCTGGAGATGTGCTTCAATAAAAGTTTAGAAGGTGCATACTTCAATGCAAAGATGATCACATTTTTTTTATCTACGTAGAAACAAACAATTTTTGCATACATGGTCATAGACAATATATGGTTGTAAAGGTTATATAAAGACAAAGAAGTGGACATTGCATATGGAAGAGAATACTTTTCTGCAGATGCGATAATTACCCAAATAGTTATGAATATGCATGCTACATTTAAAATTGTCTTTATTGTTGTTTACCAAATATTTCATTTCATAGAATTTGAATTATTCATTGATGATCTTAAATAATGTGAGCTTGAAGAAGATGTGAAACGACTCATCATGTGTCCCATAACTTTGGACATGAAAATACTAATGTCAGAGTTATATACCTGATAGCACTTAAATGACTAAAGTAGAGTCACGAAATCTTTGAATTGTAACACAAGTAGATATGAAAGAGAACATGCAAAGGTATAGGAGGGAGAAGAGCCTTATAAAAGGGAGGAGGCATATGTTAAGTACACTGTGAATAAAAAGTAAATTTTTAACGTGAATTACTACAAGGAGACTTGAGTTGGGAACCTCTTGTTTATATGTCACATAAAATACCCATTGAAACCATATATCTTTTGTCATAATATTTGAAACGTATTATATATCTATTTGTTATGAGTCACGACCTTAATCAACTTGAGCTTAAATGAGTCAAGTTCATCAACCTTGAACTCGAATAGGCTAAATGAACGAATCAAAACATCAAATTCCAATTCAACTTGTAACAGCCCGACCCACTCCCGGGCTCGGGTCCCTTGTTTGGCAGATCTCAACCCGCCCCCTAGCAGTTTCGACTCCAAACCTAAAAAGGCTAAGAACCAGGACAATCATCTCATTAATGACCTCCCTTTATAAGCCCTTGAAGACCCCTCACGATTACATGACTAAACTTATGAGGTGTTACAATCCACCCCCTTAAGGCACACGCGTCCACTCGTGTGAGACCCTAGTTCAGAGTGTTGAACCGGCTCTGATACCACTGTAACAACCCGACCCACTCTTGAGCTCGAGTCCCTGGTTTGGCGGATCCCAACCCGCCCCTCAACAGTTTCGGCTCCAAACCTAAAAATGGTAGGAACCAGGACAATCATCTCATTAATAACCTCCATTTATAAACCCTTGAAGTTCTCTCACGATCTTCGATACATGATTAAACTTCTGGGTGTTACACAACTCGTTTACAAACAATCCAAGCCAGATCGAAGTTGAGCTCGAGCCAAGCTAGAGTGGTCAGCTAATGTTGTTTTCATTGCGGAAACGATTCAAGGGCATTTTAATTTGGAGATTAAAGAAGAGCATACTCAAAATGCATTTTTCATTGCCAAAATGAAGCAAGAGCATTTTCAGAATGCCTTTTCCATTTTTTCTTGCATCAGGGACGGAGCATTGATTTGAATGCGTGGGGCTGCATGCTGGTTTTGCACTCATCATATATAAATTATAATTCGATTCCCATGAGCTCCATTCCTCATGTACAAATTATTGATGCATCTCCTCGATTGGGTTAAAGGCTAGATTTTTCTGGGCATGTCCAAAGGAAGAGAAGAAGAGGAGGATTGGATGTGGTAGAATTACTTTGGACAGGTGCCATGAACACCATAAGAGAACACCCATGTTTTTGTGAGCTAGAACTGCATTTTACTTACACCATCAAACATATGAAAGGATTCCTACCACAAGCATACAACACTGTGTGAGAGTACAAGCATAGGGAGCTCTGTGTAACGATGCAGCTAGTTGGTGACAGGATAAGAGGCAGACATGGCAATCCCACACAACCCTTCTTCCTCTTCTACATCACGCTGCATCCTAACGTATCCATTCTCACCCCAACGTGTTCCCCATGAGTTCTTCACAATCCAGTAGCTCATGCCATTCCGGCCGACCGCATATCCTATGACCGCAACCCCGTGGTTGAGAGTGGTGCCGCATTCGCCGGTGAAGACGCCGGACGAATAAAACCGGAAGTCCCTTGAATTTGCATCGATGGCCACCGACACCGGTTGGTTCGCCACCGCCTGAAGCAGTGCCTGCTCATTGTTCTCCGGCACATCCTCATAGCCAAGTATGGATGCATTTCTCGGGGACGGCTCTCTGCATGGTTCGTCGACACCCCTATAAGGGTAGGCGAACTCCACAGTTAGGCCGTGATTCTCATGGACGTATTCGAAGGCGTTGCGCATTTGTCCCCCACGGCACCCATAATCATAGAAGTCGCAGTCGACCAGTTGTTGCACCGACAGATCAATCAGATCCCCGCTGTTGATCTTGATAATCCCTTCCATGGCTGCCACAGCAGAGAAGGCCCAACAGCAACCTGTTCATCCATTTAGATACACCAAGCAAGTTCGTCAAGTGGTAATTTACTAGAAATGGGGCACAGGAAATTTGTACTCCCTCTTGCTCAACGTCAGAAAAGTTGAGTGGCTTCTCTCAAGGTTATCAAAGAAAGAAAGAAATGTGGAACCAGAGGGTTAAGGGTGGCATGGGCCACTATATTTATAAGAAAGAGAGGAGAATAGACTAAACCATGAACAGGTTCTTTCTAGGTTCAAAGAATATGTGACGTATTTTCAGGTTCTTTCCAAACTCTCTATGAGTAAAACGGTTCATTTCGAAAAAAGTAAGCTTAATTCAAAGTTCTTGAGAATGTGCATGAGAGAATATATATATATATATATATATATATATATATATATATATATATATATATATATATATAGAGAGAGAGAGAGAGAGAGAGAGAGAGAGAGAGAGAGAGAGAGAGAGAGAGTCTCACCACAATGGTCACCTTGATTCTTGACGCGGGTAACTGCACCTCTCTTCCTCCAATCCACGCTCATGGGCACATTCCTCACATCTGAATACCTGAAACTGGAGCTGCCGCCAGACGTCGACTTCCTCTTATTACTCCCCTTATAGGAGGAGGGCCTAAAACCGCCACTGAAAGCTCCGAACTCCTCCTCCGTCCGGTCCGCCAACCAGTTCGCCTCGAGCTTATACGACCGATTCTGCGCGTTCACGAGGTCTATATACTCCACGTTCTTCTTGAAAACGAGGAACCGACGAGCCGTCTCCCTGGGGTCCTTGTTCACGCGGCCGTACTTGGCCATCCATCTCTGGTACCTCTGAAGCATGGCGGCGCCGCTGTCATCTGCAGCAGCAGTAGCCGTGACAGCACCACCAATCTGGGAACCTGGTTTTACCAGTGATGCCCACATGCCCACGAGGAAGATGGCCACGACCACCCGCTTGCCATGACTTGAAGCCATATTTCCCTCTCTGTGGTGACCAGTTAGGTTCTCCAGCTCCTATATATAGACTCAGCTTTCATTAATGGACTCCATGTTTGTTCTGTTTCCCCAAGTGCAGGTGTTGCAGGAAATTTGCCTGGTGTGACCATGTTTCCTAATAGTCCATTCTCCAGTTGTTCATTCATCGCAGTTGCAGGCCTAGTGCTTCGCCCAGTGTAACCCACTTCTCAAACACTTTGCTGGATCATTAAAGCTACACTTCTCACCCTCTAGCTTGTCGTTTTCCTTGTGTGGAATCATCTGCACAAGTTCACCTAGCTAGTAACAATATTGCTTCAGTTGTTAAGCCAACCGAAAGAAGGTAAACTGCCACCCTTAGAAAACGGCAAATTCATGTGCAGGATCTTGTCAAGTTCAGGATTTGGAAGAGATCTATAATGTATTCAATCGTTCGGGATCTGAACCATGAGTGCCTAAGGATGCCAATAAACCAATTCCCGAGCCATTAACAAAGAAAATGGACGTAACCAAAATCGAAATCCAAACAAGAATGGGCACCTAAACAAAATCATGGTTGTGTAATCCAGTCGTTTGCAAGTAAAGTTTGGATGTTAAGCGACTAGAACTCAGATTTCCTCGATCTAGTGTAGGCCCACTCAGGTAGGATTCGGAGAAGGACCGGATCGAATTCAAAAGGGGTCATTTGACAATAGCTACTGTATCATGAGTCTGCAGTCAAAATGGGTTCGATTCAGGAAACGTTGTAAATAACACTTTAACATTTTAAAATGTTTCGTGAATCTGCTCCATTGTTGAGGAAAAATTCAGAGGCAGTAATAATGTTCTACTATACATTGCTAGAAGGCATCAACAGTAAACATTTGAATCTCAAAAGAATCAGGCAAAGAAAAAAAAGTTGAAGTATGCGCAGATAAGACGATTCATCATTCATCGCATGAGATTCGTCGTTGGTGGAATCGAACGTACATGTGGATACTCAACCTCGAATTTATGGGCCACGATGTCCCTGAGTCTGGCTTCTTGCCCTGAGAGATGAGGACAAAGTGAACGGGACTGGTGAAACGAACTGAGTGGCCATAAATCTGTGGTTTGGTACATTTTCATTAAGCGAGAACTCCTCCATCAACGGAGCTGTTCAGCAGGAATATCCGAACTCTGTTACTGTATCAGTAGCACAAACTGACCTGTTTTGTGCGAAAAAATCTGTCCTTTAAAGTAATTTTCAAACCTTTATAAAAATTCCGTGGTGCACATACTTACCAAAACTGGTTATATGCTTCATAACGATGAACAAAATTTCATGTGTTAGTACCTTTTGTTAACATAAAAAAAAACATGTTTTTGAGCAAGATAAAAATGAGAATAAAAAAAGTGAAATGACTACAAACGAGTAACGACATGTTTTTTTTAAATTATAAAAACATCTCCTTCCTTTTACTTTGCACGCCTAACGGCATACACAACCTACTTCATGCTCTCACTTGATTTTTTTTCATAATTTTTAACATAAAAAAACAAGTTTAAGAAAAGATATATATATATATATATATATATATATATATATATATATATATATATATATATATATATATATATATATGTCATTTTGGCCCCAGGTGAGCTGATGCAATTGCTTGTTAGGTCAAAAGGAAAAAATTCACAATCACTACTTAAAACAAATCAAACAACCAAATACTTCAACATCCAAACGAATCTAATAACCGATCTTAAACTAAATCGTCTACCACTAATATTGCTAAAAGGAGGTCCCCATGTGCACTTCACTCACTAGGTCTAAGCAACAGAAGAACAGAGTTAGTATTTCTTCTAATTAGTAGCGATAACTAAATGAAAAGAGTTAAAACTAATGAGCATCAATAACTGACAATATAAGACTTCTGGGGGTTGAAATGTGTCCAAGTTCCTCATATTGAGTTCTTGGGAAAGCTGACGCGTGTAAAAGATTAATCTTTTCTAGAGAAAAGTTCCATTGACAACTCAAGATACGAACATTTGAAGCACAGCCAAAATTTTGTCCCATATAGTTTCAAAATTAGGATTTTAGAAAATCAAATATTTAAAGATCAGATAAAAGCACACTAAATGATCTCAAATTCAACTGAAACTTGGTCTTTGGACAGCCAACATGTAGATGAAAGCTGAAAAAAGGTTAGACTTGAAAAGCTTTATAAATTCACATGAAATGACATATTGACATTTCAAAGTTGACTTATAGTTCCAAAATCTCAACATATCTAGATCTACTGTCACACTCCAACCTTTTTTACCTTCAAACACATTTTTTTTTGTAACATAAAGCATTGAAGTGTGACTACACAACAATTCAAAAAGAGGGAGATATGCCATTCAAAACAATAAGACGAACATTCATTTATATAATAATTTTGATTCATACAAAATCACATCTATGTGTATGACAAAAATGCTCCAAACCATATAATTGATGTCTAACAAAAACAAGACATCAATACAATCAAAACAAGGCGCACCGGCACTACAAAAGACCCAAAACCTCCCCATTAGGATGTGAGTGAAGCCATCCGATCAACCTGCTGCCTCGGGTCCGCCAAAACCTGAAAAAGGAATCAACTGAAAGTTTAACCTTTGCAGTATGACAACAAGCCAGAAAAATCCCAAACCCTCTTAGGTAGGGCTCAAATATGATAACAATAATAAAAACAATTTATCATCATGTCGTGTCAGGGCATAGTCACATCATTTAACAAGAAGGTCCTTCACATATACCACGACATGTAAAGGCCACTCAATGACCATGGTAACATAGTTTCAAATCACATGCAAGACATGCTTAAACATTGCATTCTCATTCATTTTATTCACATGCACATCATTCACATACATTTATTCATATACTTTTCATTTCATTAACTTCAGTAAATTGACAGTTCTTGTGGGTGCAAACACAGACACGTGCACACCGCGGGCGGCCTATAGCCAAGAGACAACCCCGTGGTGGCCCAAAACAATATGGATCCATTCACCTGCTGTAGCGGTAGAGCACTAATCAATGAATGTTTGAATTCCAAAGACAGATGCCCAGCCTTCCCTAGGACACCCAGGTTGGAAGGCGGGAGCCCAACGCTCCAAGCCCACCAATTTGAGGAGAACCCTTTCTTTGATGCTGGATGAGTTTTATAAAAATCTCAAGACTGTGGGAGTGTCAGCACGGGATGGTGAAGGGGTTCACAGCTTCTTCAAAGCAGTTGAACCTAGTGCTGAAGAGTACATGGAGAGCTACAAGTACCAAATTCTGATATTCATTTCTCAAATCAAAGTGTGTACATTCTGGATTGCCAAATGTTCTTCTTGTTTGCAGGATTGATCTTGATAAGGGACGAGCTGAAAAGGAATCATTGGAAGAGGAGCGACCTCGTGCAAACATGGAGAGGTTCAGGAAGGACATGGAGAAGACAGGAGGAGAGACTGTGGTCTTGAGCACTGGTATGAAGGTGAAACAGAGATAAAATTGAAGCGGAAGAAGAGGAAGAGGAAGATTTTGAAATTACTTTTGACATGGAAGAGGAAGATGATGATGGCGAAGATGAGGAGCTTGCAAGGTTCTCTTTTTGAGAGTGTTGAATAAGAGGAAGAAGATGGTGACGATGGTTTGATCTGGCGAGGTTGTTAGTTTTGAAAACATGACGGTTGCATCATGTTTGAGGTCGAAGAGAAGGATGATTTTCTGGGCAGCAATGATTAAAACAAAGTCCAGTGTGGGGATCTGTACCTTCCGATTTTGTCCATGGGAGTTCGTCCTGCATATTTTATCTGAGTAGACTGGCCCTCTGTAAGCAATTTTGTTTTTCTTCTGTTAATTAATCATGTATGGTTGACTGCGGTACTTTATGGAGTACTTATCGTCCGAAATCCCAAGTAGAGGAACTGCGGATATGTATGCAATTGTTCATGGAGAAGTAAACTTTAAAGGGGTCTCTTGGTGTAAAAATTACCTCACAGATGATGGTGGAATGGCATAATGGATCTGTAATCCAATTTCCACTTATGTGCTCAGTCATGTAAAATTGACAGCATTTTTTAAATACATGAAGATCTTGATAGATGAAACACGGAGGTTTGTCAGTTCAGAAAGCAATTTCTTCTAACCCACGATTAAACTCATCACTTCATCATATTTCCTTGAAAGAACTTAGGTGGATTAGGTGCCTTTTGAGAAATTGGAGGAATGGTGGTGATACTTCATTTAAAGCTAGTAGTTTATTCATAATCTTCAGCTGTGAGTGGACTCGTTGCTCTGCTGCATACATCCTGTTGAAGCAACACAAGTCTAACTGTATTATATTACAATTCATACAGGTATCGTGCAAGCATCTTGGGAACAATGAGTCGATGACTCCTATTCAATTGTCTATATTTTATTCAAATTTGTTTTCTTGTTTCTTTTCTGGATGCTGGAGAAAGAAGTCTTTCCTTCAGGAATTTGCCTTCCTCACAAGTACCAAGGAAAAAAACTGTTTCATGTGAGGCTAAGCTTTGACCCTAATTTCACGTTATGTCTCACTGCGGACCACATTTTTTCTGACAAGTTCCAAATAATGTCCTTAGGTCAGACTACACCACTTTGAAAAAGAAATAGAAAATTGTTTGCTTACAGGTCAGAAAAGGAACGGCATATTGTGAGACTTGTCTAGTGTCCTTTAACTCGAGGGTTTTTTCTTTTTTCAAGTCAGGAATGTGAGAATGGTGGCCGAAGGATGGTGTCCATAGTCTCCCTCTTCCAACATTCTGAATGGGACGACCCTTTGGTTCAAACATTGATTACATAATATTTTTTTCTAGTTTTAACATCACAGTTTCAGTCTGACAAACATGTTAAAGCCGGGCCGTCACATTGTCTTATTAATTGTCATTCTATTTATATATTAAATACACAATATTCATATATGATTTTTTTTTAAAAGAGACAGAAATTTCATAAAAATTTTTCAGGACATCGTAGTGGTGAATTTGCATAATTTTTGCACCAAATCTGCGCTTTATTTCCTGCTTACGTTGGACCGCATAAAATGTCTGTTTGGTTTTAGGCATTCACCTAGTTTGAGATGATTGGAATTTTTTTTTCTCTTTTTTTTTTTTCTGAATGGAACTTGGATTTAAATTTATATCAAACATCGGTCTACTTAGATTAGTTCATAGTTGGATTTGAGTCCCCTTGAATGCATGCTGCCTCTAGGATTGGGTTGAAAGTTGAAACCACTTCTACTCTAGTCTGCATGCTAAGCATTTGTGTGTATTTTCCTCCACCGTTGCCAGTCTTCGCTTGTAGGTGTTCCTTTGCCATTGAGACCATGTGTTCATGTGATTGATGTATGTGATTTGGAGTAAATCGCTGTCCATTACTTCTTACAGCAAACCACTCTTACTAAGGTCATTTCAGTTCACTTGTTCTTCACATGTAAACTAGCGTAAATTGCTGCGGTTCCTAGAAAAAATCAATCAGGAAGCTTTGGAGAACGGTTGTTGTTTGTTTTTGTGGTATGTGAAGAGTAAATCATGATTAAGTTATTAGATTAAACTATTGTACTTAAGTGACCGCTAGGGATTTCACTGATCAGATTGGAAAAGTTGTACCATCAGCTATATCTGTTTTCTCGGATATTCACATATTCGTATTTGAATACAAACAAAGAAAATTTATACCCAAACCTGAATCCAAAATCCGACTTTGCAATACGAATCTGAACCAAATCCGATTTTCACATCTATATCTGAATCCGAATCCAACTTTTAAATCAAATTTGGCCGATTTTGAAGTGTAAGAGCATTGGATATTGGACATTTATTTCAAACTTAATCTGACACATGTCTGAATCCGATCATGTTTTAAAGTATATTTGAATCCAAATCCGATCAGATGTCACTTTTTAAAGTCCAAGTCTGATCCAATTTCTTAATCAGCTATTAAGGGAGTGTTTAGGCTTCACTTCAAAACCAGGTTTTTGAAGTGTTTGGGTGCCATCGAAACTGGGTTTGAAGAAAACCCAGTTTTGACAAAACCTGGTTTTGTAAAAAGGAGTGAAAGACATGGTCCCCTTTAGGTTATTCAAAAAACAAAAAGACAAAATTTTAATACTCACTAAAAACTTGGTTTTCACAAAGCCTAGTTTTTACAAATTGAGTTAGAGAAGGTTGTCATCCAAATTCCCCTCAAATTTGTTTCATATCCGTCTTTTCAGAGTGGTTTGGTCGGATATCGAATCCAAATCAAATATATTAACATCTTTACTGACCAGAACTTGTGCGCACATAATTGGTTGCTTGTCATTAACAAAAAAGAAGGTTCCTAAAATAAATCTCTCTATGATCGTAAACAGTTCACATGCATACATAAAAAAAAATTGGTTTGCTTTGGTAAACTTTGCCATTGAGCCATATGTTCATATCGTTGTCACTTGTCCTTTACCAAGAGCAAATCTCAATCAAGTCTTTTCGTCCTGGCAATATAGGTGTTCACACTTGAAGCATCGAGGAAAGCCACTTCTGAAACTGTCTACATGTTCATAAGATCAGTGGCGAAAGTCATCACCTATATATAGACCTAGACGGTATATATATATATACACACGAAGACCTAAGCTGAAAAATGTGGACCATGGCGTCCCTGGCACTTCTGAAGCCAAAAAATGGCCACTAGCTACCACAATATCTATATACATAATAGGTACCCACAAGAAAAAGTTACTCTTTGGGTGACCCACTACCTGAAAATGGCCGAAACCTCCACCCACCCCCTCATTTCCCAGGGTACAGAGCCTGTGTTCGTGCCTTAAGATGCCACCCCACCACGCTTCAACTTACATGTCGGTAGTCCCTCGTTTGCAGCACAAGGAGGTTGCACTCAGGGCATCAAAGTGAAGACTGGTCGCTTGCCAGCCCATATTCAATCTTGTTGGACCAACCAAGAAAAAGTTACCCTTCATTATCTAAGATAATAACAAGACTATTTTGTTTCAGATGTTGATGGATCATCATTTAGTAAGTAATTGCGGATGGATCATCAATATTGAATTCTAATGGGACAGCGAACCTCCTTTTGTTGGGTGAGTAGGGTGAATATTTTACGCTACCACCTAACAAGAGAGCGAAAACCCCATCCATCCTTCTATATTCTCACAGTACCAGGCTTGTCTTTACTGCATCAAGGTGCCCCACTAGACTGGTGCTTCAATTTCTGTTGGTGACCCCCTTTTATAATACGGGGTTTGACACCCTTGATACTAGGAAACTAGCCGTCTACAAGCCCCGACCCAAGTAGTTATACCAACCTTCTCGAGGAAGACCAACCCCTTCTAATTGTTGTCGCTTGAACTTCTCCTTGTCGATGCTAGGGATGCCAGTGGATAGGGTTTGGATAATATGTACTCTTAACCATATCCATTTTTTTGAATGTTCATATATTTGGATTCAAGTATGAATTGAGAAATGTTTATACCATATTTGAATGCAAGTCTGAATTCAAAAATTGAGCCTAATCCGAATCTGAATCCCACGATGATATGCTAAGGACCAGCTTTCAAAATGTATGGATATTGGATATAAGAAATTTCTTTAAGACTAAATCTGATCCGACTGATCAGATATTTATTTAAATACGAATTCAAATTCAACTTCATTTAGATGTCATTCTTAAACCCAAATCTGATCAATTTCTTAGCCAGATGTTAAATTTTTTTCAATAGTTTTTTTCTTGAAACACTACTGATGTTAATTTTTTTTTCTACATTAATTTTTCTCGAAACACCATACCCAAATATCTTCCAATCGGATTTATTTGACATCTTTAGTCGATACAAAGGTGTCGCTTATTGGAAAGAGTAGATTATATATATATATATATATATATATATATATATATATATATATATATATATATATA
>JAANDH010000147.1:51221-188515 GCA_011799765.1 Nymphaea thermarum | reverse complement strand
GTCATAGATCCATTGGGCCTGGGCCTGGGCTGGGCTCATAACTTGTTGGGTTGGTCTGGTAAGCTTGACTTAGTCTGATTATTTATATTTAAATATTATTTATTATATATATATATATTATATTTTATTATGATTAAGTATATTTATATATTATTTTATATTGAAAAGATATATGTTTAATGTTGACCTGAGCCTGGCCCGAACTGCAGTTATAAGCTGGGTCCAGCTCGATGCCCAGATTTAGTGACATACTCTTATCTACCTAACAGCCTTACGATTGATAGTTAGTTGATAGGTGTGAGATCCAGTCTGAAACGGGAAATACTATTTCTTGAAGTTTCGTGTTACCGATCATGACTATTCTTGAAGTACCCTCGCCATGGTTTCCTTTTTAATTACCTGGTTGTAATCTATTGTTGCACGGAAAGAAATACATTTTTGACTTATTTTGCTGCAAATATTATAAGGGTTAACCACTTATACATATTTAATGGGACTTCGATCTAATGTGACGCTCGTTTTTCTTGAAAAGATATTTATTTACTTCTATAAATATGTAATTATAAAGGAACTGACATCCCCATTTGCTCGGTTTCAACTCATACAAGCCTGCTAGCTACGAATAAATATGCTATATATAGGTACTGACTTAGGGTTTGTGCATATTATATATGTATATTCCCTATGTTTCATGCGCACATTTTTACTTTTACGATGTTGAGGACTATAATTTAATCTTCTGACAGAACATATCATAAATTCCATGAAAGCACTTCAAACACCTAACTTGTTTCAGAGAAGTTCTCTGCTTGCTTTTGGTTCTATGGATCTGCATGATGAACTGTTCATAAATGCATTTCTTCCTTGCAAAATAAGCTTTATAAAGAGAAGCATGGCCTGTTTGCTACCCAAGAACAAGATATTTAAGTTACTCCTCAGTCCTACTTACTCTTTTGTGGTTCACAAGAAAAATATTATGGGGGGTTTACCCACTATAGACCTTACTTGCTTCGGCTTTCTGTCGGTAGGTGGGTCTTTCCTGTTCATCCGAATTTAGAGGTCCGCTGGCGAAAACTGTGACATAAAATATTAAAAAAGTGGACGATACATCAATATCATAAAAAAGCACAACAATTTTGTAATGCCAATAGTATAAAGTTTGTTAACTTGGCGACATTTTTTGTGGTTGCCTTTAGAAGGCATCAGGGTAATTTCATAATCACATCCAATACTCTTGAATCTACATCATACGAGAAAAAAATTAATCAAACGACGCATTTTTCTTCATAACACGACACGCAAATTAACGAAGATGATCGATTATAATCTCAAGAGCTGCATCTTGTTGGAGAAAGCTATAGCAATCCAGTCCGGCTGCAATGAAGACCACTGCACTTGGTTGATCTCCGACTGCGAGTTGTAATAAAGGATGGGTTTCAGGTCATCGTTGTCGAGAACAGGTTGGCTGATGAAGGGCAGTTCCCATATGAGAGCGCGCGAATCATCCCCTACCGAGCACAGATGACTGGTACTGTGCGGCGCCCAAGCGACGCCATTGACGCCGGCGTGGTGCCTCTGCAACTCCGATACGGGATACGTGGGGTATCGGATGTCGAGTATGACCACCTTGTTGCTGTCCATCAGAACGGCCGCCATGAACTTCAAATCCAGCTTATTCCAAGCGAGCCTGAGTATGGGCGAGCTGGACTGCGGGTTCTCATACAATATGGTGGAGTGGTCTTTATCTCTGAGATCAAAGATCCGGACCGATCCGTCGGCCGAGACGGAAGAAAAAATTCCCGGCGCTCCCCAGGCGACGTCATACACTTCCTTGTCGTGGGCTATCAGCTGCGCATCTACGAGTCCGGTCTCTATGTCCCAAACGGTGCACGTGGTGTCTATGCTGGCCGTGATGATTCGCCGGTGATCGGTGTCGTCCCAGTCGAAGGACGTCAATGGGGAGGCGAAATCGCTCTGTTTGCTGTTGCTGAGCAGGCTTTTGAGCTCGATCCGGTCGTCGAAGATCTCCCAAATGCGGAGGAAGTCGCCGGAGGTGGCGAGGAGGTCGGGCTTCAGGCAATCCTTGTCGGGGATGAACATGAGCTTGGTGGGGGGGTAAGGGTGGTCGAAGACGAGGCGGGGGTCGAAGACGAAGTCGCCGGAAGTGGGATCGAGTTCGATGAGCTCCACCTTGTTGCCGTAGTCCTCTAGGAAGCTGCCGAGCGCGAGCCTGAATTTCTTGTCCTTCCGGACGGACCAGTTCATGCTGAAGATCTGCCATGGCGCTTCGTAGGTGTAGACGTTCTCTTTCCGAGCTTCATCGACCCTGTGGGAGTGAGCCTCCATTGGGGGAGCAACTACTTGGTGCTGTTCAATTGGGCACTGAAAGAGTGATAGAAGAAGAAAGAGAAAGCAATTACAAAAAAAAAAATAAAGAGACAACTAGAGATCAGATTGAGCGCCGGATCTATGGTGGCAGTGAGACTATGATTGGGAGCAGGATAATAAGAGACAGAGCGCTCGAACTCTGCAATTAAGTAGATGGCATGAACGGAGAGATGGGAGGATTATTGGGTGTGGAATGGAAGGTGAAGCTAGAAGTCAAGTTGACCACCCGGAGAAACTACCTTGGCCAAATTTAACGTCCAATGCCAATAAAAGGGGAACGGGAGGTAAAAACCCAACAATTTGTTTTTAAAGGTTTTGCCTTTTTTTTTTTTTTAATGTTTATTTAGAAGAAATTGCTTTCATTGTCTAATCTTTGTAATTAGAGCATCGTTTTCATTCCTTTTCTTTTCTTTTCTTTTCCTCCCTTTGGAACCAATCAGGTTTTTTACTTTTTTTTTTTCTTTTTCTTAATTAATAAACCAAACAATGAATTGATTGTTCTTTCATTCTCTTTTCCTTTCATCCAAACATGATGTTAAGGTTCTCGCTTATTTTTGGTTTAATTGAACCTGTGGTACATCCTTAAACTCCGATGTCATTAAAGAAGTACCAAACAACAATTGTATGATTCAAACCTTCTTGCCACCCATTACAGCAGCACTTATATTTGATGACATGCCTTTATACAATTTTGAAAAATTTATTTTCAAATTTGATGAAAGATGCGTAGATATCTTTAACATATTTTTACAAGAAACCTGAATTTCGAGAACATTGTCTGTTCTATCTTTTTTGAGCAATGAATTCTCATAGTCCCACCTTCCTTAATCGGATTATATTTCCTGCAGTCAAAGGGACTTGATAGCCCATAATTCGTAAAGTGTGTCTTTGCGAGTGACGAACAGTTCATGCATGATTCAAAGAACCAAAAAGTTAGGTGTCTATTTGAAAAAGAATTTAATTAAGCATACTCTTCAGAATCTTTATAGATCTTAGACGTTTAAAAAATATATAAAATATGTATAAAGCTTGTCTTCTAAAATGTAAATCCAAATTTGTTGGGTATGTGGATTCAATCTAAGCTAAAGGGTTATTTTAAATCCATTCTCAATGAAGAGATTTTAATGCTGATAATGTAGATGACATCGTGAGAATCTTATGCGGCTACGGCCCAAATAGGATTCAATTCAATCTTCCATTGTAAGCAATCATGCATGCCCCCTACATTTTTCCTCTACTTTTAATGCTTTGGCTCAGCTCCAAGGATCCTGACTAGCCATCAATGGCCGATTCTTCTCATGGGACACTTTAATGCGACGTTGGTGACGGAGGATAAGGCTGAACCATGCATCTTATAGAAGCCTTTTGAGTTTCATCCACAATTGGCAACTCTGTGCGGACCACAGACTTAACTTCACCTCGTCTAATAACAGGCAAGGGATTGACTTGTGCAGCCTAGATTGGGTTCTAATGAATCAGGAGCAGAAAGAAGCTTGGGGGAGTTTCACTTCTCTCCGAGTTCTCCGCAGAGATCATTGGGCATGCATGTTAGCTAGGGCTGTTCATAAGCCGAGCTGGGAAGGCTCGAACTCGGCTCAAGTGTCTTAAAAAAAAAAGACAAAAAAAATCGAGGTCAGGTCGAGCTTGAGCTCGAGCCGACTTCAAGTTCATTAACTCGATCTTGACTCGGCTTCAAGTTAAGTATCGGCTTGAGCCAAGCTGAGTATTTCACATAACAAAAAACGAGTTCAAACCTTCCACCTGCGCATATCCATTTGAACCATATATTTTGTGATAACTTTATGAGACTTATTTGACATATTTTCCTTTTTGAGCTTAACCGAGTTTAACTAAGTCGAGCCGCTTAACTCGAACTCGACTTGTTTAGATAAGCGAGTTCATTTCTTAACTCGAACTCAACTCGTTTAATGAATGAACCAAACATTAGTTAGCTCCACCCGTTGAACAGTCCTGACGTCAGCCCTAGGTTATAGGAAAGACCATGGAGACAGCACAGCTAATTTAAGTATTTTAACATTGGGCCAACAAACTTCATTGTAGGGCCATCATCAAGTCTACCGGTCCTTCATACTCATCGGGTGCCCACTTATTTGTGTGGTCTCAAAACTTTGGAACACATTTTCACAGATTTACCTTGCTGGGCAAAAAACTGGTTGGGGGATGTTGAACGGCACCATCAACGCTATTAAGAAAGCTCTTGATAAGTTTCAATCCTCTCCCTAGGTAGGGGCGGACCTAAGAACATTGCAGAGGCCTAACTATAATTTCAAAATTTTAACAAGTGCTGAAATAAAATTTTTCAAAATTTTTTTATATACGTTAAACTAAAATTTTTAAAGTTTACATATAAATTTTTGATTTTTTTAAAAATATGAGAGGGTTCATTAAGTTAGGCCTAGAAGAACAAATGAGTCCTAACTTTCAATTTTCAATAAAGAAAGAAAGAAAGAAAAGAATCACTTAGGATTCAAATTTCTAGGTCATATGAGTGATAGAAAAGAGAATAAATCTATCATCTCATTGAGAGATATGGTTCTAGCCCGTCAGATAGTCAGTCTAGTATCTAAAGGGAGCGCGTATTAAATGGATGGGAGAAGGTGATAGACCTACCACATTCTATCATGTGGTGGCTAAGGGTAGGTGGGCCAAGAGCACTATTTTCGAGCTTGAAACTGAAGGAGGAACCATTCAGGACCCCGTGAGTATATAAGAATAGCTATAGCTTGTGAGGACTTCGACCTTCTCATCCCCTGGGAAACAGTAACATACAGTTTTGCACGGATAAATGCGGTCCGTATCGCTATCCCCATCCCTTGATCAACAAGTTGACTCCAGAGGAGTGGTTTTAAGTTGAATTCAAATATACCAACCACAAAAGATGCACTTGACTTTGACTTAATTCTCACACTGAGCTTCAAGAGCGGTCATACGTTGGAGAACTTTGTTTCTGAAGTGAACCACTTAAAATACTACTAATGTCTTCTTTAGGGGCGGAGATTCCGCCTAAAAATTGTTGCCTGAAGGGCACTTACTAACTAAATTTTAAACCTTGCAAGAAATTTATATTTATATTAATAATAAAATGAATGAGGGCAGGATATATAAATAAATGACAGAGCAACTTCAGTGTGGGTTCAGTACGTGAATAACCAAAATTTGTGCGACCGTGTGGGCAACAGCCCACACAAGCCCAAATTTAGCTCTGCTCCTGGTCGTCTTCTTTCTCTTCATTTTTTTCTCAGTGTCATAAGTGAGAGAGAAAGAGGGCCTCGTTGTTAACAGAGGAAGCCTCCTCGCCGCAGGTTGAAGCCCATACTGCTGCTCTCAGACAATCAAAAACTGATCCAGGAGACATGGAGGCGTGGTTAAGCACTTGATTTCCTGACACTGACAAAAGGTGGCCTAAACCTTCTCATAATAATATCTGTGTGCAGGTGGCCTCAGGATCTTCCACAGGTACACAGGTGACAGGTTCCACATGCCGGCTGATCTTTCAAGAAGTCGAAGTTTATGATGAAGGTAGCACATGTCCTGAGAATGTGGCGCTGAGCAGGGCTATAGATGCAATCGTCCTTGATGTAAATAGTCGAATGCTGCTTGCTGCAAACAACAAACTGTGGCTGAGAGGGCTTCGAGCAGTCGGAGAAGGGAGATGTCAACAACCTTACGATATCTCATCTAAGGCAATGGTTTTACAGAGTTGTTTTTTTTTTTTTTTTTTTTTTTTTTTTTTTTATTTTATAGCTGCTCTTGACACGATCCTTCTTTCTAGCAACTGATTCTACTACCACCGGTTTCTCGCAGTCGTCCACTGTATCGATCCACGAACGGTGAAAACCCATGTGATTTCCACACGTGGCCCGTTAAAGCCGATACATTAAGCAACAAGATACCTGCAATGAGAAACTTGGAAGCACCCACGCTATTTCGCACTATAGCATTCACTCGTTCCTAATATGGCGACGTTTCTTTTTCCACGACGCTTTATGGCCATCGCGATTGTGGTAGAAAAAACGTCCTTGACCGCCTAAAAAGAAAGAGCTTCACTCCCAACACAAAAATTAGAACAAGGAAGAATTGCATGGATGGGAACCCATGATGCAGCATGAGTTGTCGACAATGTGCAGCAAAACCAGTACTCCCTATGAAATATATATACCCATTACGAGAAGAGCTCAAAAGAGTCGATGTAAGAAGAACCAAACTACGATGATATGTGGAGCAGATAATATATGTACAAGAAAGGCCTATTACTGATACAACTAGAGAGCGTTCCTGGAATTGCCTACCATCCATAGACCGGGCTCTCCACTTGAGGAGGCAGTAGATGCAAATCCATAGAGTGCTCCTCACTGTAGTCCCTAGTCTTGGGCATAGCCCCGGTGGACAGCCTCAGTAGCTCATTGCCGGTGAGGCAGTAATGTGAGAAAGCTAGACTACCATCAACTATGTCTGACAAGCTAGGCATTGAGATTGACTTGGTCATCCTGCCTGGGGCCTTCCCCGAAGAAGACTTCTCGCTATTGTTCAAAAATTTACCCAGCTCGGCATACTCAATGAATCTCTGAGTAGCAGCTTCCCACGACAGATTATACCTCTGCTCTGCAGTAAGTGGAAGAGGATCTCTAGCCATTGCTTCCTTCACCCTCTCTACAAACTCTTCTGAAGTTCTGTATGTCAAGCAGTTTGGAAATGCTCTGAAGAACTCGTTCGATGGATGGTCAGCACAGATCACAAATTTTCCCATGGCAAGTGCCTCCGCAGTAGCTGTGCACAAAACATCACTTACACTGGGGTTGATAAAGATCTTGTACCTGTGGAAGCACGCTTAATCAGCACAAGGGGAAGCGCAATCTAGTCCAGATGATTAAACAAATTGAAGAAAAAAGATATCTAATATGAAGCACAGGAATCATAGCTAACAAAAATTGGAGGTGGAAGAGAACAACTGTCAGTTTAAATACCCATGGAGTGTGTCATCTGCGTGATCCCTTCCCTTGAGAAAGTTCATATTCAAATTGAGCCTCCGTGCAGTGGACTGGACTTCATTGGAGTCCTCTCCATTACCATAAACATCCAAGTTGAAACCATCAAGATCAGTTCTGTGTTTTGATAATAGATCTATCAGCTCCCTATAGCCCTTAGCCCAAACCATCTTGCCCAAAAAATATGCTCCTTTAGAAAAAACCTTCTGCCCAAGCTCTCTATCAGCTGCCAGCTTCTCCCCAACCTTTAAGAACTTCGGATTCACACCATGGACATTGCATACGACAGACTTGGGTAAGTCCTGGGTTGCTGCAGAAAGGCGAAGGACCTGCATATTTACCATGTCAGTAGTGGAACTGCACATTAATCATGTCAGTGTAATTTCAATTTGGATGCCTTTTCTTCACCACATTTTTATGGTTAAGCTGTTTTGTGGTTTTAGAACCTACTTTGAAACTGTCAATACATAGAAATCTTAGTGCAATACAAAGTGTCATTGACAAAAGAGCATACATATGAAAGACAAGTTTACACTATCCATCGGATCACTCTAAAGCTTACCTTGTTGCAGTATGCTCTTGCAACCAAGTTGTTTATGTGTTTCACGAAGAAAGCCTGAAGAGCACCATTCTTCTCCCTCTTGATATATTCCAAGTAATTAGTGTGAACAACCCCAACTACATAATTGAATTTATCAGTCCAACGCTTCCCATGATGATACCAGTTGAGATGTTCCGGTTCTTCAAGAATAGCAATATCTGCTTCCCGGGATGATATGAACTGAGAAGTGTCCCCTGCAGGGATTATGCTTCGCCTCTCCTTGTGAAACTGAAAAAGGTTCAGGAATGAGGTATTCCACCCTATAATGCTCAAGTTTAGTAAGTGAAATGTCACTGGGTAAATAAAGTACCTTCCCTGGATAAAAGGATATTTGGAAATCTGCCTTAAAGCCAATTCGTGCCTCCAACCACTTCCTTATATAAGCTTCCTGTTCTATTGGTGAATTGAACGTTAAATTATCAGGATAAACCAACTGTTGATCTGATTTGCAGAGCCAAGGGACCAACAATGTAACATTTTGCTGTGCTGATTTTGCCAGATATGCTGCTCTGAAGAGTGGGTTTATTGCAGTTCCTGTCATCCAAGGCAAGCTAGCAGTCGTAACAATTGCAACATGTGGCTTTCGAGTATCTGTATCTTTGTTCACGGCTTCTGTCCAGAGCGCACCATCATAGCAATATCCAGTGCTTTGCAGAACACTAGAAACTCTACAATCAAGTTCATCACTGACTTTTTCATTTTCTTCTTGAGAGAGAATAGGCAGTTCTCCTGTTGATACAGTGTCCAGGACAAGTTGGTCCTTTCGTTTGCTGCGGAGGGCATCCACAAGCTTGTCACACATATCTGTAATGCCATTGCAAAATTCACAAATGTTACATGATCTGTCACTCAAAGACTTTTATCTTAGGACTGCTGTGCAACCACATTTCCGCAATCAATGATAAGAGAAGTGCCTTGTAAGAAACTAATGACAAGAAAAATTTCTTAAATGAGTTTAATTTAAAAAAACAGCTCCCAGTAGCATTCACTGGCACCACAACAAACTGAATTTTGAGAGTTCAAGTATTCCTAATGCAGGCTGGCCACATTTCAATAGAAGACAATAATTATTCATGCTATTTCTGCTTGGTTCAACTTTCGGTGATATTATTCAGAATATATATGCTGATTTGGTTGCATTTGTCTGGAATTTTGTTCAAGAAAGGCAGGGACATACTATTATGGACTCATTTCATATTCAGCTGATGGTTCATTCCAGATTCAGCCAGTGAACCTTGTGCTATATCAGTATGCTATATTTTTGGCAGAAATGATGTTGAAATTTTCCGTGCTTCGATAACGCCTGCTTTTCTCTTGTTTTTAACCACTGGCGCTTGAAGTTGGACAAAGTTAGAGACTCCTCGATATCATGGAACAAACATTTATGCTTCGTGATGCTTATTCAGAATGTAGATGCAGATTTGGTTGCATCTGTCTGGAATTTTGTTCAAATTTAAAAAAAAAATTGGGTGCGGGTGCGGTATACAAGTAATTTTATTTGTCTATATTTTTAAACTTTTTTTTGGTCAAGGTTACATTGAATCAATATATCAATGAAAGCTCAGCCAAAACATTTTTTAGAATGGCCAAAACTCATTTGATGCCATGTTGGGCAGCACCAGCACCGGCAGCGATGCGGGTGTGGGTGCGTCACCATAGTTGGCGCACCCATGTGACTTAGCGTCCTTCATTAATTTTATCACTTTAAATGTTGTGTTCTGTATTTCTTATTAATTTTACTTTAGCCAACCGACTTAGACCATCTCAAATCAACTGGTTTATTAGGTTCTTAATCAACTTGCTCATTTTTTATATTGACAAGTTAGACTGCAAACAGTTCTTTTGTTCAGAAGGCAAAAAACTTGATCCTGAAAACATAAGAGGAACAACTAGGAATTGCAGTTTCAACCTCATTGTGCAAACGGTAATACCAGATTAAGGATATTTTGACTGAATATGATAAGACAGCATCTACACCTCACCTTGGAGAAGAACATCCAACATGCATGCATAGTCTAAACAATCACTAGTTTCTTCATAAGATTAAAAAACAAAGACACCACACTCTATCCAAGACCTTCATATATTTTGCAGAACATTTCAATACTAGAGTGCAATAATTTACTTACCGCGTCTTAAACCAAGTTGATCAAATATTGGGCCAGACTGTTTGACCAAATATGCCAAAAGCTCAGAAACATCTAGCGGAGCCACTTCCTACAATAATTAGTAAAAGAGTCAATTTATATACCAAACTTCAAAAGGGTCCACATCTGAAGAGAAATTACACAGAACGGTGACAATCATTCTCAAGCACATAGTGACATACAGACATGAATTCGAGAATTTATAGGCATATTCCCTTTTACATATTGAGATTACAATTATCCTCATTGCAGCAGAAACAAAGACAGGACTAAGGAAAAAAGTGGCATCTTACCATGAGATAGATGACCTATGCCTTCAAGAGTGAAACAAAACCAGGAGTATCCCATGTTTCTTGCTTTTGAAGCATATGAAAGTCACGGCAGAAGAAGGGAAGGGGAGGCGGGTTGCAACTTGCAAAGGCCCCTGCCCTTCCTGGATTTTAGGATGAAAATATTAGAAGACAAAAACTTTTGTATATGATCCATGGGCATCAGAAAATTTCCCACCCCCAAAAGAAGCACATATACATAATTATGGTTCCATCTTCATATGGAATGCATGCCACAAGAATTCCTACGGTACAAATTATAAATCTTCTAAAGTTTGACAACTTGAAGCTTGAATGTTTATACTTTCTATAGGCAATCGTACAATAGAATATTTATTATTCTTTTTTTTTTTTTTACATCATGACAATACAAAATTTTATAGAACTTCAAGAGATTCCAAAGGCCAGTGTAAAAATAAATAAATAAATAACCATGAAGAACATAAAACATTCCAAGGGTAATCCAACCAGGAGATTTGAGAATAATACTGGTGATGAACCTTTGAGTTGCTAGTATCTTTGTTGATTGTCTCCTGCAAGATGAATGTCATGACATTTTCAGGCTAGCTTCAAAAAAATAGAAAATTAACAGTTTTGATAATATAGAAACATCTCGAGAATATGCAACTTTAGACCACGAGCTTGCCATGAAAATCTATTTCCTAATACGGAAGAAAGACAACAACTGCCAGCCAAATAATAAAGCACCACAATAGTTCAATTATCTTTAGGCCATTAGGCTGCAGCAAAGCAGAGATTAAAAATGGTTAAACAGATAACACAGATGATGGAAGCAAACATAGATAGTCCCAGAAACAAAAAGTTGCCTGCCATAGAATGTTTTTGAAAGAGATTAATGTAGCTAATGTTGCTTTCAGCTAGAGACTGACCATAGATCAAATGCCCAAAGCAAGGACGTTAGGTTGGCAGTTTAGAACAACTGGGAGCAGTTGAACGTTCCTTGCTAGAGTAAAGGAACACCTCAATTGGGTTCTATTTAGCCAACAGGAGAAACATGTAGAGGTTGGAAAATGTAGATCCTATCTGTTCTGTATCTGTAATCACCCAGATATTATTTCCACTACCTGAAATCAGGACTATGTCTGCTAGTTCTAGCCTTCTACGTGGTGCATCTGGACCAAAGGGAACAAATGGATTTCAAGGATAAAAATTCCTCTTTGTTGATATGCAAGGGCCTGACTCAGCTGAATTGTAATCATGTGTTTGCATCAGCTGTCTGCAACTCATTTTTTTCCTGGATTCCTTCCTGTCTTAAAAGTATCAAGGAACAAGAGCGACAGCCATAGATTATATATTGCTAAGAACTAGAGTAAAAATTACATCTGGATGACAAACATCTTGCTACAATCAAGAAAGATTAGAAATGCTGTATCTCAAGGTCCCACCCAAAAAAGGATTTGGTAAACAACAAGATCATCACCATGAACCAATCAAATAACAGCTCTATGAGTCTATAACAAAGAACCTGCTACAGTATTCTAGTTTCGTTGTCAAGCAACATTTACTTGTCGAAATCATAGCCCAATCAAGTGCATTAGCTATGAAATCCATACAGAGATGTGAACGACAACCGTCACTTTTAAGAACCAAGCATCACATTTTTCCAATTACTGAGGCACCTCATATAATAATAGCCAATTATCCACATCTACCACCCAAGAAACTGACTGTACTATCATAAATAAACTAGATTATGAACCTAGAATTTTGAAAATGGCAGCCTGAAGCCGAAAGTTCCTATTTCATTTGGATAGTCAAGCAGAAGCGCCTGCTCTCAACTTTTCATCAATGATTATAAAAGCCCTTCCTGACTACAAACCAATTATTAAGAAATAAATAATCACCCAAGTTATGATTTTAAATCAATAATGCACGCGCAATCACTTCAACTAAGCATTTACAATCCAATACTTTTGAAGGGTCATCGAGCATTTCATCTGTTCTGGGACTGAGAAAATCCCAGCAAAAAAAAGCTTCGGGTAAACACTAAAATTTGAAAGGGGGAGGGAAAACAGAAAGCTTCTTCCATAAGCGCCTAGGATATCCTAGTCACGCCAATTCCCCTATAAGATCTATATCGCTCAAGCAAGCTATAAGCGGCATAACAAGAAATTCAAGATCAAGAAAGCCTAGCCCTAAAAGAAGATAGAGAAGAAGGGGGAAGAAAAGACAAGTGATCAACCTGGATGGAGCACTTACCAAGCCCTTGCGAAATTTCTCGATGAGTTCAATCCCCCGAAGATTACTCGAGGAGGCCTTGTGCTCAAATTCCTTCAACCGCAACTTCAGCAGCCGGATCGGCTCCCACTCCTTCGACGATCCCTCTGCCTCGCCCTTCCAGCTCACCCTCCTCCGCCTCACCGGCCTCTGGTCCAGCTCCACGATTGCGCGTCCGTTGTCATCCTCCACCCCGAGAGCGCTCCTCAGCCCAGAGAAATCGAATCCACTGGAACCGGGGCTCCACCCACCGAGAACCCCGGCGGAGAAGTCCGGCGAGGAGTAAGCCCGCCGAAACTCAGAAAGCTTGGGCTCGAGCCGCTTGACGAGGCTGACGGCGGAGGGAGGCCGGGTGAGGAGGTTCTCGAGCTCCTCCTCAAAGGAGGAGGCAAGGGAGCGGAAGGAGCTCGCTCGGGCACGCATGAGCCGAATGTCGGCGCCGGCGCCATCGCGCACCTCCCGCCACCCGCGCGAGATGAACGACAGAGCGCCCTCGGCCGTCGCCGCGCTCGACGGCCTCGCCTGCTCGCCAACACCGGCCATGGCGGGAGGCGACATCGCGCGGAAGTCTCTTCCTGCTTCCCCCCTTCTTCTGATTCCCTCTGTCTGGTTTGTGGACGGGAGTTCCTCTTCCGTCCAGGGACGGAATTTCAGGGAATTTCCGGCCAAGCGGGACAGCAATAAAAGGATGGGACGGGGACGGAGGAGGAGGAGAAGGGAAAGAAATGGTGAGAGCTGAGCAGGACGGTGAGGCGGCATTCCTGTGCCGCACGATCCAGCGTGACTTCCACGTGGCGTCGTGATGTCCCCAGCTGCCACGACGGACGCTCCAAGTGGGGCCACTTCTGGTTGCTCTTCTCTGATTGGGCAGAGCAGATTGGGGTTTTGTGTTTTGTCCATTACGTTCTCTTCCACGGAATGTCCTCGAATATGCTGGTTCTTGCGAGTTTGGATTCCCTTTGTTATTTATTTATTTATTATTTTTTTGTTTGTGACCAAATTTTGTTTATAGCATTTGAAGGATATAGCGTCCCTAGTCAGACTTGATCTCGATTTTAACGGTAAATGGTAGATGCACAATACTCTAGTTGATAGGTAGGACTGTATAACGAGTCCAGCCAACTCGGGCTCGACTCAAACTTGCTAAAAAAAAACTTAAACTTATGAAAGACTTGTTTATAAATGAGTCAAGTTCAAGCTTACAAAGATACTGAAAACCATAAACGAGTTGAGTTCAAGTTTTAGTAACTCTACTCATCTTGCAAACCGGTACACTATATAATATTGCCAAAACCAGAGTTAAACGAGTTTGCGCTTACACAAGTTAAACAAGTTAATGCTTATACAAGTTGCTAGTGAGAGTTGGCAGGTGAATTGTATGTCTAGAAAACATAAACATTCATGTATGACACACAGTTTTCCTATTGTGCACGCCAATGAAATTCAAATATGAATTTCTTGTTAAAAATGGAACCCAAATATCGTTGACGTACCCTCACATGCCTCTCAAGTCATCAGTCAGGTTCAAAATTCCAAACCAATTTGATGGAGTTATATACATGATCTGGGACCTCTCATTTTTCTGGCAATTCAAGTTCTTCAATGGTTTCATGTCCCTTAAACATAGGCTTCGACAGTCATCTTCCTATAGAAGGATGGGTTTCAAGAGTCACAAAGTAAAAGTTCATCGCCATTCATGAACTTTGTTGATGGTGAGGTCGCGTATGTTTTGGTATATGTTGACGATATAATTGTTACCGGCAACAACTCCATGAAGATGAGTTCTCAAGAAAGAACACGTTTGGGCTCTAACTAGTTTCGGGGGCACTTTCTGGATCGAACCCACAAAAGGATAGGTGTGCTCGGCCAGGCCTTGGGCTAGTGTAGCTCTCCAAAAGTTCATTTGACTGCGAAACATGCATGAATGAAAGCTACGTTGCGGATGATACAATTTGCGTGTAGTGGTACATCGAATCCTGCTAGAAAGGATTGTTCTCGAATCGGAAGGGGTGTAATGGGCTGCCCATGCATTGGAGGTCAGAATCACACTTATGAACGTTCGGATCTCGCCGACGTTGGCTGTGGAGAGGCAATATGTGGACAACCTTGCCATTCCTGTTCCATTTTATTATTAAAGGATTAAAGTCCCAATTATACAACTGGAGATGTTTACATCATCGGAGAGGGTGGTACGATGGACAAAGTAGGAGCTGGTAGGTGTTCAGTTTCTATTTTGAACTTTTGTGGTGCTAACTTTCTATGTTACAAAAGGAGACATTGATATTCAAGTTGAAGCACAATGAGGACATCATCTCAAAATACCGAAAGCAGACATGGGGAATGGAAAAAATTTCAACCTTTACTCGAACGGTGGAATTTCCTCTTGCTCACCCGAAAGTTAAGATGAATCGGACGTTGACCGACTTGATCCATCTACGCAAACTGCATAAATCCCCAAAAGCAAAACAAAAGTGGACCATGTGGGTCGAGGTCGAAGTGGGCTGCAACCACCAAGGTGCAAGCCTAAAGGAGCCAAGTGAGTGGGCCCGAATGGGTTAGAATGTGGTCGGGTTGATTCATGGTTCTCGTCAGGAGCTGGGTACTTCTCCATTAATGGTCCTGCACACTTGCTTGTCAATTTTCAGGATCTCCCGTTATCTTGATCTTGAACTGGAAAAATGAGAAAATGTACTAATTTCGCATGGCGGAGTTGATACGCAAGAGTCCCTTTCACGATCGTTTTCATGATCTTTGTCATGATCTCGGAAGAATTTGAATTTTGTCCCAAAAAAGGTTACCGTTCACACGAAAGGCGGATGGATGCATTCGTGTGGATGCTTCTCAAATGAACGAGAGTCGAGTTCTCCTTCTATCTACTGTTTTCCAACGTGACACGAATCCTGTCATCTTCCATAATAACTTCAATTTAATATAACCGCCGACTTCTTTTCTACAACTTTCCTAGAAAGTGTTCATCTTTGAACATAAAAATAAACTTTCACTATAAAGGGAGTAGTACTTTTTCTAGAAAAATAATTGACATAACACGTGTAAACCATGTTTCCAATTTTATTTTTAATCTTCTCACATGATAAAAGTTTTTTTTTTTCCTTTTCCTTTTTTTTTTTCTCCTTTGTTTCTTTTGACACATCTGGAAGTTTGGTTTGGCCCCGACCCCTATAGCCCAATCATTGCATGTATTTAAGAAAATTGAATAATATGATTTTTTTACAATGTGGTCGGCAATATGAATATGCCCGAAAAGATTGGATAAATTTATGAAATATTAGAACAAGATATTCATGAAGTATGGTAACAACTGTTTTATGAATCTGCTTCATTTTATATGAAACATTCACATAACAATAACAATAGATGTTTATTACTGTTTCCAAATGATTCCTTAGGTTCTACTTGGTAATGGAAGTAGTTTGTTATTCTTTCATCAATATACTTCAATTTTAAGGTAAATTTATAAAACAATAACTTATGTTATAGTTCACATGTATAAAACAATAACATACTGTTACTATTGCCAAATACCATCCTACCAATAAATAAATATCGAGTGTGACCAATCGATTATATCACATTGACCAGTCGTGGAAACGAGATGGTTGTTGCCAATATCATATCTCTCTCGTAAATCTTTTTTATGCTAAACCAGTTAGTTCTTATTCTAAAAAGTAACCAATTCCATAAAGAATGATTCTCTTTATCATGTAAGAAAATATATCCGTGAACCAAACTGTACATAAAAATTAAAATTAAGGTCATCAAGAACGTAAGCTGGCTCCTAACTCTTTTCATAGCATCCCAGCCAGGGGGGAGGGGGGGAGGGGGGGGACGCACCTAGGCCGTGGCCTGCCCTGAACTATCTGGAAAAAAAAATTATATTAGAAAAATAAAAAAGTTTTAGTTGTTCAATGTATTTTTTTTATTTATGTTCTGTTTGGCCCTACCCAAATTTAAGGTTGAACTATTTGGCCCGTCCCTAAACAAAATCTTGGCTCCGCCCCTGATCCCAGCCACTGCTTTGAAGCCAGCTGATCAAATTGTACAAAGAAAAGAAAAAGAACAGAGCTTCCTTTTTTCCTTTTTCGTTGGCATGCATAAGAAAGCGCTTGTCATTGAAATAAAGAACCTTGTCCATGTGAAAGGTTAGATCAGAGAAAGCCGCAGACATACAAAATAATATAAACTAACACATGGGAATCATGCACAATCTTATCAATGGGCATTTAACCTTATGGGAAACATGGAACAACTACTATAACTTAGTTCTTGATGAGAAAAAATTGTGTATTAAGTGTTTATTTATGTGTTTGAACAAACTTGCCCTTGTCCCTCGTCATAATATAACAATATTAATGCTTCATATTAACATAAATGCCGGACAAAAACATTGTCAATATTGGCAACCCAATGTAGGACAAGATGGCATGTATAATATCAGACGTGTACGCATCATTTACGGTGATGCAAAAGTAACCATCGAGTGCCATATTCTTCAGTGGTGGTAAATATAATCTTTTTTGTTATATATATAACAAGCAACCATGTGCGTCCTTGTTAGGCTGATCGTAACTGGTATTATCCCCCAATAGATGTTCGTTGAGTATGAAAGAGATTCTACGACAATTAAGACTGACATTGGATGAGGCTGAGAAAGCATATTAATAACGTAGGTTTATGTAGACATTAATTCTTGGTCTATTCATTGGCCAACAAGAGAAGTCATACCAAATTAAGATTAGGACATGTTCATGGAATACTATAACAATTATTCTATGAATCTGTTTCTTCAAAGGGGTTGGCACAAATGGACAGGATAGAGGCTTGTAGATGACCAGTTTTCCTTTCGTATCACTATAGGTAACAACCTTTTTATACTGCAAAACAGATGCTACTGATATGTAAGTTGAAGCATGGTGGGGGATGCATCCCTAAACGCCAAAAGCAAGTCCTATATCTTGGATAAACAAGGGGTTTGGTATGAGCTTTGTTCATCCAAAAGTGTTTCATGAATTTGCTTCAATCTGTAAAATAAATTCATGAAACAATAACTATTACGGTTGGTTGTGCATATAGAGAAATGACTTCGATAACCGTAATAGTCAAGGTCTACAATGGCAGCCTCCTGCTGACACCACTTAAAAAGTCGAACTGGTCATAATTCACGCGTGAATAGAAAGATGCCTCATTGTCACATGTTTTCTACAATGGCATAAGGTTCTTTCACTAGAAATTGCTTGAATAATACAGCCAGAACGTCAGGTTGCCTTATTTGTGACCGTATGTACTGGGCCACTAAGAGAACCTCTGGCTTTCTTTGTCGCCTAATAAATTCAAACATAAAGTACAAAATTTTTAGATAACTTAAACATGTTTGGCGTTGAGAAAAAATTAAATCATGGTGCATGTGTGTGAGAAGAGAGAGAGAGAGAGAGAGAGAGAGAGAGAGAGAGAAGACAAGAACCAATCCACTTGACATCCACAATGGCACCCTTAATATCAAGATCAACACTTTTCAATACCATCAGGATAACACCGTTCAGGATTCAAATTGAGAACATAGCTATAATATACCACCCAATCCAACCGAATTGCACTACCCATCACTTGGAGAGAGAGGGGGAGAGAGACTTGGTTAAAAGTGAGTGGTGAGGTTCACTTGCCATTCATTAGAAAAGAGAGAGCCAAGAGACAGATAAAAATATGGATGAATTAATTTAATTTTACTATACAAGAAGGGTAAACCTATCATTTTATCCACTTAACTCTTTCTTAACCATGAATAATATGAGTGGAGAGACTACAACAAAGCAGATATTGATTGAAACATGGAAAAAGCCGCATCAGTAAAACTTCATATTTACTGACGCTATTTTTGAAATTGTCCCCTAGAGGCTAGGTCTCCGAACCTTTTTTACCAAAAAATTGAAATGCCAATGACGGCCCTAACAAAAAACTGCAACAGCTACAGCACAAAGGATGAACACCATGAAAGCAAAGCAAAAGAGGGCCACAAAAACGAAAACAATGCTGGGATAGAATCAGACAAAATAGAGGCACAGAGAAAACCCAAAAGTTTAGATCCAAACAAGAAAAGGGCAAAATCAGAGGAGAAGCTAACCACTTACCTCCCCAAGTAATGACCTAGATGGAATTCTTGGATCCATGCAAACACCAGACCTAGCACTTGAGAAAAGACATTTAGGGACAAACCAATATACAACTAAGGGATATCAATATATCCGATTGAAATTGGATATGCGACAGATTGTTCCAAAAAGATCAGATCAGGCTGGGCTCCGACTTAAGAAATAACATCCAATCAAATTCAGATATACATAAATTGCTTTTAAATAAATATCGTATTCCATGGTTAGAGCCCAAAATTGATTACACAATACCTTGAGATACATCGGTGTGACTAGACTTGACTAGGTCGATTTTCCACCACACCATTTGCATCTAGAGCAGAGGCAGGGTCTAGTGGCCTATGTGGTTGGAGTAAATAAAACCTTAAATTTATAGTTGGATTTGAGTAGACCTGAGTCTAGTTATATGAGACAGCCGCACGAGACCCGGGCTACTGCCCCATGAACTTGGGTGGACTTGATTGTTAACTACATACTCAATGTTCTATGGAAAAAAATTTGCGGCTCAGCCGTGGTGTAGAGTTTCCAAGTACCAGTAACGATCACCCTACCGTCGATTTCCAATCCCTGCCTAAAGCTATTCCTGAACCACCATTTATGCTCCACAATGAAATGAGAGCGCTTAACATGGCTTTGTTGAAACCCCTGATGTCGGTGTTTTTGCTACAAAATAACACATCCAGTACCACGTCGATTTTGGTGCACATTGAAAATTTTAGTGCTCCAGTATAGTTAATGATTAAAATATTCTTAGTTCACACTAAAAAAGAAAACTTTTTGTAAAGACAAATTGAAATGAAAAAAGTAAATAGTTCATGGAAGACATTTTTAATAAACTATCAAAATGTCTTTCCCTACTTTACTGTGCAGGTTCATGCCCCAGTGTAGTTAATGATTAAAATACTCTTAGTTCACACTAAAAAAAAAAAAAACTTTCTGTAAAGACAAATTAAAAATGACAAAAGTAAGAAGTCTACGAAGGACATTTTTAATAAATTATCAAAATGTTCTTTCCTACTTTACCGTGCACGTAACTTTCTCTCCACACATATGCAGATATTGGGTGTCTCATTTTGGGAAGTGGGAACTCTTATTCATGGTCTTGTTATTATATATGAACTTGAGAAGAGTGCTCGTGTGAGTACTTTGTTTATGGATATGAATAGGAAGTGTGGGAACATAGAGGACGCCTAACATGTTTTTCACTTGTCGTCATTTAAAGATGTTCTTTCTTGTTCTATCCATATAAGAACTCTGATTTTTCCTGATATTCTAGATTTTGTAGAAAACCATACTATTTCCTTTTCAATATTGTTTTTGTAGGGGAAGAAGCTGGCACTGTGCGTTGAATCTCTGCAAGTTCTAGAGAAATCAGTTAGTGGTGTGAAACTAATTTTTTTTGCTTTTTGTGATGTAATTGAAGCTACCACAAATTTTTGCATGTAGACAATTTTTTTTATTATATAAATTATTATTTTTGAGTTAATTTCTCTCTCTCTCTCTCTCACACACACACAGTTTCATGGTTTGCGTAAGAATCTTATTCAATATTTGAGCCAACAAGCATTGAAAAAACGATCAATATAATACTTAGACGGTTTCTTTGGTCAGGGTTACATGTGTTGGAGCCTGATCCATACTTGATAGCCTTCTAAGAGCATTTATTACTTTTTTTTTAGTTTTGCAGGTTTTGTCCTAATCTCATGTTTATAAGGCTGCCGCTTTAGCTTGTACTTTGTAAATTTTTTTTGCGATAGTGGAAAGTGCTTTGTGTAGCGGCCGTGTACATAGGAGAACGTTGTCTCTGAACCAAGTAAATCTTTGTGTGTTCTTTCTCTCTTTCCTTTCTTATTTCAATTTTCTTAATGCGTTAAGAAAGTGTGAGAGAGCCTAGTTCCCAACAACATGAGGATGCCAGGAGGCACCTGGTGGGGGCAGTGGACCTGAATTCCTCAAGCCTGGAGGCATCATCCTTTTTTGGAATTAAGGCAATAAGAGATTGATTAATCTTTTTCACAATCCCACCTGTTTTGAAAAAATCTATAACAGCAAGAGATACACCCAGACCTAATATGTCAGAACTAAGACTGAGCATCGGGCTGGGCCAAGCCAGTCCAAGGCTCAACAAAGTGAGTCTCGGGCTGGCCTAAAGCCTTTGTCGGCAGCACAAGCCAGGCCAACTTAGTTATTAGGCCGCGCCCAACCGTCAACTTTATACCCGTTGGGTACTCGGTTCGGTGTCCACCCACAGTTGAAACCCTTAATATTTCATACTTTAATATCTCATAAACCCTTAGTGGCATAATGAGAGCTTCTAACATTGTCACAAGTGACATATGAAGAGTTTCTAAGGTGGTCATCGGTGACACAAGAAAAGTATCTTATAGTACAGTCATCGAAAATGTATCAAAAATTTTTTAAGTAAGCAGATTACTAGTGTTATTGCTTCCAGCTGCCCTCTGCCGCCTTCCCTCTTCAGAAAAGATGGGTGGGTGCTGGTAGGGTCTCGCCTAGCGCCGGACAAATCAGCCACGCCGATGGCCGTGCCTACCCCCAAGATCCCCACGGAGCGCACCTAGAATGACTCTAAATAAAGCAATTACAATCTAACTACCCAAGTCGGACAAACAACCCCGACTTAAAAACCAAAATCAATCTAATGCGGAAGCGAATTAAAATACAACTTGAAACAAGAATTCCCAAAAACCCAAATGCGAAAGCAATCTAGCAATCAACAACGCTAGAACAAATCTCCAATCCTAGCAATCAACTTGAAACGAGAGCACTTGTAATAGAAATCTACCTTGTGACTCGTAAAGCCTATTTAAGAAGAGATTACACTCAAGTAACACAAGAAATTCAAGAACTTCTAAGAACTTAACAATGCAATCTCTATTCAAATAAGACCAACGCCGTTGCACAAGTTCAATCTCTAAAAGAAGAACTAACCTTTCAAGCCTCAAGCTAAGAGAGGATGCTCGGGAACAAGGGAGGAAGAAGCTTGCCGGTTGTGAAGATTCTTCGCCGGAAAGTGGTTGGAGCTCTACCCTTGGACGCCGGATGAAGTGGAGAGGCTGCTTGTTCTTCGCCGTAAAAGTCACCAGAAAAGTAGCAGCGGTCACCGGAAAAGTGGCAGCGGCAGCCGGAGGTCGCCGGAGAAGGCCGGTGAGGTGGAACACCAAAGACAAGCGTCGGGAAGTGGAATGCTCGCCGGTCTTGGCCTAGGGGCTCCAAGGATGCACGCCAGAGGTGGACGGGACCAGCTGGAATGTTCGCCGGAGGGCTGGCCGGAATAGTGGCAGCGGCGGCCGGAGGTGGCCGGACGTGGCTGAGGGCCGCCGGAGGTAAGTCACGCCGGTTCTAGAAGTCAAGGATGCGGTAGGGCTACCCGCGGTCTTCCTTGTGTGCTAGGACTAGAACCAACTAGGGCGGACTTGGACTAGGTTGGGCTCGGACCAAATGTTTTCAAATGTGTCCGGCCTAGGTCTAGAGGGTAGGCTCAGGTCTAGGTAGACTAGGCTAAGGCGGTCAAGTAGGTATAAGGTGGGTTCGGTTTGACTAAGGGAAGTAGGTCGAATTAGGGTTCCTAGATAGTAGGGCTTGTAGGTCTAAGCTAGGTTTAAGCTAGGAAATGAAATGATATTGGGCTTGGTGGCAAGGGGGACCAGGTGGACTCGAGAGTGGGTTAGGTGAGTAATGATTGGAGGGTGGGCGCTAGCCTAGACTAAGCCCCAAATGGTTAGGGCGAGGTGGCGCGTGGAGGCTATCTCCCACTTGCGAGGGAGAGAGGATAAGCCTAATGTGAAGATGGCGGCTAGGTAGGTGGCGATCAAATGGTGGCTAGGTAGGTGGCGATCAAATGGCGGCTGGGTGGCGGCTGAGGTGAGGTGGCGCTCAAATGGTGGGCTGTACCAAATGTAGGACTCTAGGTGGCGAGCTAGGGACGAATCAACCTAATGTGCTAGAGGGTTCCTAGGCTAGGTGGCGTGGTATCTCCTCAAATGTCGCACCAAATGGTAGGCGACCTACCAAATGTGGGACCAAATGTGGCGAGCTGGCTCCCAAGTGCTCCGAGATCTCTCCACGTGGCAAAATGGAGGGAGGAGATGGCGAAAGGCCCAAGGATGAAGGCAACTTACCTCGCACGTCGGAGAAACGGCCGGAATCTTCCAAATGTGCCGGCGCCAAGAGGTTTGCCCAAATGTTCGCCGGTTTTCCCCAATTCCTCACCGGATCACCAAATGTAATATACTTTCGCCAAATGTAGCTCGCGGGCTACAACTTTGTATTTCTGCTCCACGGCCGGAATTCCCAAATGTTGGCCGGAAAAGGAGCAGCGGTGGCCGGAATACCCAAATGTACGCCGGAAAACAACAAATGTAAATCGGAATTCACTAGAACTCGCCGGAAATCATTCTTTCTTTCTTTTCTTTTTCTTTTGGGCGTATACTTTTCTTTTCTTTTCTTCTTTCTTTTCACGCCTCTTTTTCACTTTTCTTTTTCTGTTTTTCTGATTTTTTCCGGCGAAAATTCCAGAAGCAAACCGAGAACAAAGAAATTCAAATTGACAATGAATCCACCGTTGAAATCATACCAAATTCGGTAGGGAAGTACGTACGATCAAGGAGATCACTTGCGACTCGTAAGAATCGATTTGGGAGAAGTTTTCACCGTGGAAAATCTCTGATTTCTCTGGCTGGAACCGAGAGAAAATCAGAACCTCATCTAGAGAAAACTCCAAGCAAATCGAGACAACAAAACTCGCAACTTCACCAATCGATCTAGCGTGCTTACCTCTCAAGATGAAACCGTGCAGTCTTCTACTTCTCCTCCTTCGTTGCCGATGGATTTGAAGTCTTCCCGTGGGCTGTTTGGCCTCAACTCCTTCTTCGTGGTTCAAGAAGGAGTGCACCTTGGCAGCCGATTGTTGAAGAGGGGAAAAACCGTGGAACTTGAGTCATTCTTCACGCCGGAGCAAGAGGAAATCTTCAAGCCGTTGATCCTTTGGGCGAGCTAGTTGAGAAGAGAAAAGAAATCGAGGAAAGGAGAAGAAGAAGCCCTCGGGTTCTAGAGGAGAAATCAGAGTTCCAGCAAGAGGGGCGAATTCCCCAAATGTGGAACTCGAGAGAGGGAGAAGAGACGTGGGAGAAGAGAGAGCTAGAGCTCGAGGAGAAGAGAGAGACTAAAAATTTACTAATGAACTTCAATCTTCAATTTCGTGATACAATCTCAAATTCTTTACAAGTATTTATAAGCTGAAAGCAAAGCGGATCTAACACTTGATCCGGATCTTAAAACTTGAATCAAATTACATATGCAAATGGCGCAAGCAAATACCAAAGCAAATTGCGGAAAAATAAATCCTAAGTCCTAAAACTGATCCTTCTCCTTACGGATTTGGATCGAACTCACCTAGAGTCGCCCTAGGTTGGCCCCAAGAGACTAGGTTCGAACACACCTCGGATGGGTTTGACCAACACCGAGCTAGACCCACCCTCTTTGAGTTCAGAGACCTTGCTTGAAGCCGTTGCACTTCCTCCCGCACCTCCCTCTGCGCCAACTCCAAGCACATCAATTTCAGCTGAACCAAGCCGCAATGCACCTCCCTCTCCTTCCCCTTGACCCGAACCGGGGTCAATTGAGCTGGGTTCAGCCAAAACTAAGTGAAGGGCAGACTCACTTTGCCCTCTGCGACTGCTCTCGGCCACTTCCGTGGCCGCTCGCGGCATTGTTGGAGGTCTGCCCGTATCAGGTGCGCCCCCCCCCCCCCCCCCCTCCAGTTTGCCCTTCCACCTTTGTTTGAGGTGCAAGGGAGAAACTTGAGCAGGGGAACTCGAACTGCGTCTCAAGGTACCGCTTGAGATGGTCGAGGATTCCGGCCGGTCCCTTTTGGGACTGGTTTGAGCCAAACAGGGTTTTGGGTCAAATTGGGTCCCATATCTCTCGATATATGGGCTAATGGTTTCAAATATGGGTCCAAACTAGTTCGTTCCTTCGCCCAGGGGGGGGGCAGCCTAGGCCGTGGCCCCACCCCACCTAATTGAAAAAAAAAAAGTTACATTAAAAAATTGAAAATTTTTACTTGCATTATGTATTTTTTGGATTCAGGAGTCCATGTTCATGGTTCATGCCCAAAACCTCTCCCAAAATCTCCACCTTTCTCACCAACAGGAAGATGTTTGGCAGCCCACCACCCTCGCATATGCAGAAGAAGCGAGGTGGGCCATCTTCTTGAACAAATCCAAACATTTTTAGGAGGAAGAATCATATTGGCAGAATGAAAGATTTAAAATTAATTGAAGATGACTCTTCTCCAACCTAGGGAGATTGATACAGAACAATAGATTCAGATCCATACTTTTGTAACTAGATCCAAATGATTCCAAATACTATGAATGAATCCAGGTCCGAAATCCATCCCTTTCTTTATATAAAGGGACCTTGGTTCATTTTGTAAGTTAGTTGAAGTTGAAAAGGTTGAAAGAAATGAAGATGTAAGCTCTTTCTTAGTTTTCTTATGTTCTTTTTTGTCTAGTTATTTGCTTGGGTTTTAGTTAGTGTTGAGCTTAGTTTTAACTTAGTCCTAAGGATGGATTAGGGTTCGTTAATCTTAATCCTTCTGGGATTATATAGGCACACACAAGATAACTTTATTAAATATAGTTGAAGATGTGGAACATAAGTATGCATTCGAAGTGAATGTAATGCAAGCGAACAAGAAAATTCCAATTACATCTTTCCCTGAAACAAAAAAAAAACACTTTTAATGCTTGAATATTGCTATAAAATCAAATACTTCACAATAAACATGTATTATTGGATGTAATTAGATATATTGGGCAGGAGCATGCATTTGAATTGAATTTAGATGCTAGAGAAACACTAAATCACACCCTCATACTCCACTAGGACAAGGAACACAATTAATATTTTAATGTTTGCTTCAACTAAATCCAACTATTTAGCCGTTAAATTAGCATAAAAAACACGTCGCAATGCAATTTTTTTTTAATGCCTATTTTTTAGCTATAATATCACAAAAACTTTCTCCCTTCTATGATTTTTGTCATTCTTCGAATTTCCATCATCAACTTTTCCACTGTTTTCCCCCCAATCGTATGGGATCTTGGCAAACATGTCCATCTCTAGCGATATTCTCTCTCTATTCCGTATCTTATTGAACATAAAATGTAAATAATTATATTCTATTGATACAAATGGATAACCATATTAACCTCCACATTTGGGAGGTAGAAAAGAATGGCAGCAATGCGTGCATGAGATTAAAATCAAGATCAACTCTGAAAAGGGACAACTTTATCCGAACTTCTGTTGAGTATTTTTAAGTTCGAGTTTTTCGCTAGCAGTTCGTTGATCTACAAATCGATCCATTTACCATCGATCATTAATTTACCACATCTTCATGCTGTAATGAGAGCGTAGCCCGATGTTTTGGCAATTCGGCGAAGGAAGGATGAATCCATACGATTAGCTCACGAGTCACGATGTCATCAGATTAAAATGATCGTCCCGAAAAGCCTGCCTGTTTACGTTCCCTAGTTGAAACAGCGGCTTTATGAACGATTTTCACGCCCAACGTCAACGCCACCTTCCTCCCTCCCTCTCTATCTTTGTCTCTCTCCCCCCTTTCCTGTGAGAAAGAGCAGAAGCCAGAAGGGAGTGGCTTTTGGAGGGGAGATTGGAGAGGAAGGTCTAATGGGGGTTCTCTCGAACAGGATCAGTCGGGATTCCCTGAGGCCAGGTGATCACATTTATTCATGGAGGAAGGCCTACATTTATGCCCATCATGGTACTCGCTCCTCCTCCTCCTTCCCCTCTTTTGTTTTCCTTCCGTTTTTGCTTATTCCTAATTTATATTGTCCATTGGTCGTTCTTGTATTTTGTTTGATTGAACCGATCCGTTAGAGTAGCTGATAAACTCGAATGGCCGGCCCTGTTTCTAGTTTTGCGAGGTATTCAGAAAAGGGTTCCTTCTTGTTGTGGAATTTCGGTACCCAAAATGGGTTTTTGGGGACCTTCTTTTTGTGAATGGGGACGCCGCTTTCTCTTTTGTGAATTTCAAAGTTTACATGGTTTTCTTTTTTGTTTGACGAATGTGGCATCTGATGCTGTGAGCTATGAAGCCGGTCAATGTGAAACTCGTTGGCGGATTACTGATCCACACATGGCGGGCTGGTGCCTCTGCTGAGATTGGTAAACGAAAGCAGGAGAGAAAATTGGGATTAATGAGCCCACCTTTTGAAAGAAAATGGAAAGATGGGATCGATTTCTATAACGGCTTACTGACCGGAAAAATAAACAATGACCTTGTTAAAAGAAATGCAATTGGTACTTTAGTTTAAACGGCTATTCTTGTGCTTCATTTTATAAGGGAGATTTTCATCAGATTTTGAACTTTTTGCTTTGCTATTTTTAATCAATTTCCTATTAATGAGGTTTATTTTTCTATTTGGTTCTGGTCGGAGTACATGAAGGTCTGTAGTTGGGCATGGAAGCATGGCCATGATAGTGTTATTATTTTTCATTTAAGCTGTAAAATGAATGTTTTCTCACTGCTGTATTCAATCAGATAGATCTGTGGTTGTTTAATACATATCTGAAGCTTAATCTGATATGACGCGACAAACAGGATGTGATCGAACTAGAAAGTGTTTAGGCTGGTCGTATGGGGCCATGAACTTAAGTGCAATGTGAAGGGATGGTTGTGTAATATATTTTCTGTATCTTGTTGCCCTTCAAGATGATTATTACATTTAAGTTATTGGGAGGATTCTAGGATGGTTACCGATTTAGGATGGTAAATTCCTCATGCTAGTTTTTTATCAGGTAGAATTGGTGGATTGATAGAAAATTTGTTGTTTCATGTGTCAAGAAAGTTGAAGAAATATTCCTGAATGTATTTTCTACAGCTTGCTTATCTTAGCTAGCAAACTTCATGTTGGATCTGAAGCGTGAAATAGTATCTTAGTCTGGCATAATGTGTGCAAGAAAGGCCGCATGAATTCCTTGATTCTATTTCGTTTCATTGTTACTATTGGTTATGTTGTTTCTTTTCTTTGTTCTTTCGTTTTCTTATTCCTAGGATAGCTGTTATCATACTGTTCCATGGTTATCTGATTTTTGTCTTTGAAGTTTTGCATGTCATTCGTTTCCTGTCCTGAAGTAGCATGTTCAGTTGAAGTCCATAGAAAGGTTATGAAATATTGATATTGGCCTGCAATTATGAAATATTGATATTGGCCTGATTATTCACCATATTAGGTATCTATGTCGGTGAGGATATGGTAATCCATTTCACCAGAGGACAGGGACAAGAGGTGGGCACTGGAACAGTGGTCGATATTCTCATCCAAAGCTCCAGTCTGAACCCAAGAAATGGTCTCTGCACCAATTGTACATACGAAGACAACAGCCATGGGGTGGTCTCTTCATGCCTAGACTGCTTCCTGGCTGGAGGGTCTCTTTATCGGTTTGAATATTCAGTAACTCCTGCCTTTTTTCTTGCAAAAGCCCGGGGAGGGACATGTACCTGTGCAGATTCTGACCACTTTGACATTGTGATTCACCGTGCAACCCACTTATTAAACAGTGGATTTGGATGCTATGACATCTTCAAGAACAATTGTGAAGATTTTGCCATATACTGCAAAACAGGCCTCATAACAGTGGATGACAGGTCTATTGGACAGAGTGGTCAAGCCGTCTCATTTCTTGCTGCTGCATTTTCATCACCGTGGCGTCTTGCAACAAGGAACGCATTTACAGTGACAGCAGCAGCCATTGGGTCAATTGGAGTCTATTGTGCAAGCCGATATGCAGCTGACGTTGGCAGGAGAAGGGATGTCATGAAAATATCAGTAGAGGATCTAACAGCAAAACTTTCTGCAAGTAGCATCTAACTGCATTCATGTTTTTTTGGATTTGATGCTTCCTATACCTGTGCATGTCGATCCAACCTTTTTTATTCTTTCCTTCCTGGCCTTCTGTGTATTGCTTTCTACAAGGTATGATACAAAAGGTGGATTTGTTTAGATTTATGTGTAAAGCTGTTAACTGTGATACTCCGGTTGCCCTGAGGACCATTTCATCTTTCCTATATTCTTTCTCCTTAGTTTTTAGTGACAAAATGGAAAAATGAAAATGAGCATGAAGCATCATAAACTCCTTGATATCAGGTGAAAGAGCCTGTGCAGTATTCGATGATAGCATGTCGGCTTTGAGGGACTTAAAACCTCATCTTCAAACTTTAAATCTCATCTCTTCCATGTGCACACCATGTATTACTGGAACAATTTATATACAGAACGGTAAACAGCTTCTAATTGTCAACTAGAAATGACCAGGCACTTGTAGCTATATAAGCTTATGAGTTCCCTCCTCCGATAGTGATCTGGGAAGAGATCCTCGATAAGTTGCAAAAGGAATGCTCAATCAGTACAAAGAAAAATGAGAAGCTTGACAATGTTTCGCCTCCTGCAAAATGAGATGGCATGATTTTGCAGTAGTTGTAAATGGATGCTAAGCAAAGGTGTCTTCATTGTGACAATAAGGGGCCGTTTCGTACACAGAACATTAAGACAAGGCTAAGCAAAGGTTCCTTCTTGTGACAATAAGGGGTTGTTTGGTAAAAGGAACATTACCACATTCTTCTCTGAATCTAGCTTAAAGATTAAGGAAAATTTATAAAAGATTGCATTCTAATATTCAATGAATCTCCCCCAATCTTTGGAACATCTGTCCTCAATATTTGATATAGATTTGTGGAACACTGTGTCAGTATTTCTATTGCCAAACTCCCTCTAAAACAAATATTGAGGCCCATATGAAATTGAACAACTCATTAGCGATATTCACGCTTCTAAAACGTGTCTTCGTGGCTGTACATGCACGAGAAGCAAATGATGAATACGATGATACGTTGGCCTAGCAACTCTTCAGTTTAGCAAAATATCTACAGTAAACGGATTGCTGGACTTGGAAATGTTGGTGGAGAATAGTTTGGAGGGAGTCAGCTGCTATGGTTTCATAAATAAGCAACCATGTTGTTCAGTATAGCACAACCATTGAGGGTAATGGAACGAGTTCTCAGCCGGTTGTTCAACAGAGCTATCTGCCTATAAGCCACACAAGGCTCCGTTCCCTGTGGCTTAGTTGTCTCCATTAAGTGTTTGAGGGAAGAGAACAAACTCAACAGCCCTATGATCACCATGTTATTGAAGCGAACACATGGATCCATTATTACAGTATCAGAGTGGCAGTTTGTTTGTTGTTCTTCAAACATGGTTCAACCGGATAAGAAATACCAGAGTGGCGGTCTTTCTTTTCTTGTTGGGGCCATTAATTGAGATGCAGAACTAGATAGAAACTTCATGGTGTGTTGGCGACCACCGATTGACTGTCGGTGGCTGTTGAGTGAGCAGATTGCTCCTGCAGCAGTGGAAGGTGCTGCAGTTCTCTCTTCAGTCATCATCATCCTAGATGAGGACAGACACGCAAAAGACAAAAGGTTGAGAGGGACCGGATTTACTAGATCCATCCAATTGTGTGATACAACCAAAGTGGGTTGGCGCATTTTTTATTTTCTTCATAAAGTAATGGATATTTTTGATTTATTAACTTTTCATAATCCTTTTTTAACCTTTTGAAAGAATTTTATTTATTTATTTTAATAAAGGTATTCCGATCATTGCATGCATAATTTTTCGTGTACGAAATATGGACGTAACCAGCTTCGGATCAGGCTTTGTTATTGGTAGAGTGACAAGAAATCTCTCTTCTGATTCAAAATCGTGTTTCTCTTCATCGAGAGACTATGTTTTTATATGTATAATGTGTTGTCGGTTTAAAATAATGTATTAGATCAATACAAGACTATTATGGATGGGTTCAACCCGACATTTTTTTTACTTGATCCATTGATTCCAATGTGTTCAGGTAATCGAAAACCTATGACTTGATTTTTTTTTGGTTTGTGATCTTTGACAAGAAATATCCTTTTAAGCCTAGAAAGTTTGATGTCTTTTGATTCAGGAATGTTTAAATCACCAAAAGAACTTTCGATGCATGATGAATGTTGAGAGCTCAAAAGATAATCTCCTTTAAACAAACCATAGAAATCACAGCTGCAAGGTTGGATTTTCTTGGATTAATCATGAATTTGGATTAGCCTAAACAGATCTGATTCTGATTAGGCTTACTTTTCTTATGTAGATCTCTGATGTGACATTAGATGCGCTTATCTAGCTTCGATTGAACGTTCGTGTATAAAGAAGAGTACTAATAAACATTTACTGTAAAGTTTCCTATTCGTTTAGGATGCATGTTCTTGTTGCAATGAGGCTTTGGAAAGGCTGGTACGCACTAGCCCACACCAACCACACGGTAGCTCCGCTACTAGAACCATTGGGCAAGGTATGCAACCGGCAGTGAGCTTTAACACATAAGTGGACTGGACGTATGTGTGGAAAGTACAAAGAAAGCATATAAACCAGTGAGCCCGCCCTACGAAATATATTCATTTTTACATTGTTGCATTTAAATATTTGATTATTTATATATATTGGTGCTCCTCCAACCGTAGAATTTTTAGATTAGCGCCCTTCCAATCAAAATTTCTGGTTCCGCCATTGTTGTAAACTGATGAATGACAAAAAGGAGGAGTTCTATTTCTAAGAGAGAGAGAGAGAGAGAGAGAGAGAGAGAGAGAGAGAGAGAGAGAGAGAGAGAGAGAGAGAGAGAAATTTTGAGTCAAACTATGGGATTTTGTTGCTCGTCCAGGATCAGGGGTGGAGGGAGGAGGGGCCCACCTAGGCCATAGCCCCGCCCCAGCAAATTGAAAAAAAAAAAGAAATTACATTGAAAAAATTGAAAATTTTTTGTTGCGCCATGTATTATTCGGATTCGAGTTCAATTTGACCGCATCTGAATCTAGTGGTTGGACTGTTTGACCCATCTCTAAGACAAATTCTGGCTCCGCCCCTGAACATGATGATATGATTTTGTGTTCAAACCGAAGGATTGGACAACTTATTGGCGTCGACTGTTGTTTGGTGGAGAATGTATGCCCAAGAAATACGGAAGGGCTTACGGTGGCAAACACTATCTCATGGAAAATTTGCCTTAATTTCTCACTAACACAAACAATTTTTCCTCGGCCTTCAAATCGTCTCTTCTTATTCTTTTTTTCTTTCAGGGTGAGTGGTTCGTTCCATTGCCCCGAATAGAGGTTGCAGCCTACCCCTTGTGCACATCCTCCATAGTTCATCAAATAGTGTCTTCATCCGCATATTAAAGTTATGTGGAAAGCATCTCATAGGACTTTGGATTTCAATAGCTGAATCTTGACATAAGCTGGATTGGAATGTGAATTTAAAGTCAAAAGTTGCCAACGTGACAACTAGAACAAAGAGCAATATACATGATAGTGTGGATCGACATTGGATATATCCAGCAGTTAATTAGGATGTCAATGGATTCGATTAGAATCACATGTATATTATCATATCTGATTACTGTTCACACATTGGGATTTGAATTTTGATTCGAATATGGATGTGTCTTATACCATATTCCAGTTCTACTTTTAAATTAACAACACAATGAAATTCAAAACCTAATTCTAAATTGACAACTGAATCCGATCCAAAATCCAATTTAGATGCTTAAAGCGACTTGTGTCCATCAAGTTAGTTTTGGAGGAGACCCCATGTAACTCCAAAGCTTGTTATATGCGCCATATTGGTGCACGAAACTTTGTGCACTAGTAGGAGTGCACAACGAGTCGAGCTACTCGAGCTCGACTCGTAAGCGAGTTCGAGCTCACGAGTCAACTCGTTTAACTAATCGAGTCGAGTTCGAGTTTCATTCTAGTGGACTCGTTAAAGCTCGACTCGACTCGATTAACATACCGGTTCTAAAAAAACTGGTTCAGAAGCTGTCTCACTTCTTCTCAGGCAGGAAAAAAGTTTAGGGTTTCTTTTTTTCGTTCTCCGTCTCTCCGACTCCGACTCTTCCTCTCTCGGTCTCTCCGACTTCTCCTTCTCTTCTCCGCCTGTGCTCTGTGCTCCTGCCGCCCTGCTTGTGTTCTTCTTGTCCGCCTGTACTCTGTGCTCCTGCCGCCCTGTGTCAGTGTGCTCTCCACTTCTCCAGTGACATCCAACTCAAAGGCCGTACATCCTGCTCCAGAGGTGTCTCATTTCTCTGGCATCAACCTGCTTCTGCGACGTACTTCTCTTCCTGTCCCATTTCTCTGGCATCAACATGCTTCTGCGACGTCCTTCTCCTCCTTCGACCGTATAACTTGCTTAACAAGCCCCCCTCTCTCTCTCTCCCCCTCTGTCCCCGTCTCTTTCTCTTTCTTGGTTGCTCTATCTATGTGTAAACCCGCGTTTGATGAGGGATTTTGGTTTCTCTGGTGTCCTGTAGCTGTTCTGGAGACCTATCGCCGTTCTGGTGACCTGCTGCTTTGATCAACGTTGAGCGTCTTTCAGGTACCTTCCTTCGAGCCCCTACCTGTCTCTCTCTTTCTCGCATACACAAGAGTATATTACGCTGATTTTTCTTTTACTATGCTTTTACTGTCTTTTCTTCTTCTTCTCTATTTGTGCTTCTCTCTGTTTCTTTACATTTGTTTCCTATTTCATTTCCCTAATTTGTCTAACAGATGCCCTTTTCGTCTATTATGTTTATTTCCCCCTTTTTATTTATTTCTGTAATATGCGTGAGTTTCTGGCATTGTCACAAAAAACGGGGACGGGTATTAAAGGACAATAAAAAAAACAGGTATAATACGGCAAAGTTTTATATCTCGGGAATAAAACGAGAAAAGTTCGGCAATTTTTTTTTAAAAATTAAACATTTAATACATCTTAAAAATTATAAAAAATAATAATTAATAAAAAAACGGAAAAAATGGGAAAATAACGTATAATACGGGTATTATACGTGTTTTTTGTTTTTTGACGTTTTTTTGAAAAAAAATGGGAATAAGATGGGAATTATACGGCAGAATTGTTTTTGGCGTTAAATACGCGTTTTTTTTTAAATAACGGCATTTTTTGTGACAATGCGTCCGACTTCTTCTTCTCTTCTCCGCCTGTGCTCCTGCCGCCCTGCTTGTGCTCTTCTTGTCCGCCTGTACTTTGCGCTCCTGCCGCCCTGCGTCAGTGTGCTCTCCACCTCTCCACTTCTCCAGTGACATCCAACTCAAAGGCCGCACATCCTGCTCCAGAGGTGTCCCATTTCTCTGGCATCAACCTGCTTCTACGACGTCCTTCTCCTCCTTCGACCGTATAACTTGCTTAACAGGTCTCCCTCTCTTTCTCTCTCCCCCTCTGTCCCCGTCTCTTTTTCTTTCTTGGTTGCTCTATCTATGTCTAAACCTGCGTTTGATGGGGGATTTTGGTTTGTCTGGTGTCCTGTAGCTGTTTCGAAGACCTATCGCCGTTATGGTGACCTGCTGCTTTGATCAACGTTGAGCGTCTTTCAGGTACCTTCCTTCGAGTCCCTACCTATCTCTCTCTTTCTCACATACACAAGAGCATATTACGCTGGTTTTTCTTTTACTATGCTTTTACTGTCTTTCCTTCTTCTTCTTCTTCCATTTGTGCTTCTCTCTGTTTCTTTACATTTGTTTCCTATTTCATTTCTCTAATCTGTCTAACAGATGCCCTTTTTCCTCTATTAAGTTCATTTTTCCTTTCTATTTATTTCTGTAATATGCGCTAGTTTCTGTAATAAGTACTGAGTTTTTGGCAGTCTGACTTCTCCTTCTCTTCTCCGCCTGTGCTCTGTGCTCCTGCCGCCCTGCTTGTGCTCTTCTTGTCTGCCTGTACTCTGCGCTCCTGCCGCCCTGCGTCAGTGTGCTCTCCACTTCTCCAGTGACATCCAACTCAAAGGTCGCACATCCTACTCCAGAGGTGTCCCATTTCTCTGGCATCAACCTGCTTCTGCGACGTCCTTCTCCTCCTTCGACCGTATAACTTGCTTAACAAGTCTCCCTCTCTCTCTCTCCCCCTCTGTCCCCATCTCTTTCTCTTTCTTGGTTGCTCTATCTATGTCTAAACCTGCGTTTGATGGGGGATTTTGGTTTCTCTGGTGTCCTGTAGCTGTTTCGGAGACCTATCACCGTTCTAGTGACCTGCTGCCTTTGATCAACGTTGAGCGTCTTTTAGGTACCTTTCTTCGAGCCCCTACCTGTCTCTCTCTTTCTCACATACACAAGAGCATATTACGCTGGTTTTTCTTTTACTATGCTTTTACTGTCTTTTCTTCTTCTTCTTCTATTTGTGCTTCTCTCTGTTTCTTTACATTTGTTTCCTATTTCATTTCCCTAATCTGTCTAACAGATGCCCTTTTCCCTCTATTATGTTCATTTTTCCTTTTTATTTATTTCTGTAATATGCGCTAGTTTCTGTAATAAGTACTGAGTTTCTGGCATTGTCACAAAAAACAGGGACGGGTATTAAACGGCGAGGAAAAAAACAGGTATAATACGACAAAGTTTTATATCTCGGGAATAAAACGGGAAAAGTTCGGCAAATTTTTTTTAAAAATTAAACATTTAATACATCTTAAAAATTATAAAAAATAATAATTAATAAAAAAACGGCAAAAAACGAGAAAATAATGGTAAACTAACGTATAATACGATTATTATATGAGTATTTTATGGGTATTATACGCGTTTTTTATTTTTTGAAAAAAACGGGTATTATACGGCAGAATTGTTTTTGGCGTTAAATACACAATTTTTTTTAACATAATGGCGTTTTTTCTGACAATGCGTCCGACTTCTTCTTCTCTTCTCCGCCTGTGCTCTGTGCTCCTGCCGCCCTGCTTGTGCTCTTCTTGTCCGCCTGTACTCTGCGCTCCTGCCGCCCTGCGTCAGTGTGCTCTCCGCCTCTCCACTTGTCCAGTGACATCCAACTCAAAGGCCACACATCCTGCTCTAGAGGTGTCCCATTTCTCTGGCATCAACCTGCTTCTGCGACGTCCTTCTCCTCCTTCGACCGTATAACTTGCTTAACAAGTCTCCCTCTCTCTCTCTCCCCCTCTGTCCCCGTCTCTTTCTCTTTCTTGGTTGCTCTATCTATGTCTAAACCCGCGTTTGATGAGGGATTTTGGTTTCTCTGGTGTCCTGTAGCTGTTTCGGAGACCTATCGCCGTTCTGGTGGCCTGCTGCTTTGATCAACGTTGAGCGTCTTTCAGGTACCTTCCTTCGAGCCCTTACCTGTCTCTCTCTTTCTCGCATACACAAGAGCATATTACGCTGGTTTTTCTTTTACCATGCTTTTACTGTCTTTTCTTCTTCTTCTATTTGTGCTTCTCTCAGTTTCTTTACATTTGTTTCCTATTTCATTTCCCTAATCTGTCTAAGAGATGCCCTTTTCCCTCTATTATGTTGATTTCCCCTTTTTTATTTATTTCTGTAATATGCACTAGTTTCTGTAATAAGTACTGAGTTTCTGCCTTCTGGTACTTTTAGGTTCAATCTAGTTAAACCTGAATCTAGTTTTATCGTGCGTGTCATTATAAATCACCCTTTTAAGCCGTTGTGCTCTGTTTTTTTTATCTCTTCTCATTTTCAGAATATTGTTTGATCTTAGTCTTTTCTTCTGTTTCATTAAATCATGGATCTCAACACTTCACAATCCGCACAGTTTTCGAGTCATATGCCTTGACGCTAAAAAGAATCAAAGAAGCTCCTTTAATGGAAAAGACATAATCTCATTTAACGAGATTTATGACCTGAATAGATCAGTGCTTAAAAGCTTAGCTTAGTTAAGCAAGTTGACTTGGTCACTGAGTTCCCAACCTAGTCAAGAAAATGGAGGGTTTATTAAAGAATCAGGAATTGACAAGACCCAGCTGAGCCAAAATGACTTTACAATCCACTTTGTCTTCAAGCCCTATGCCTCGGCTGCTTTTATCTTTATCTATTATGTTCCCTCTAAAACTAAGCCATTTTCTCTGAGATTGCCTTCTTTGGATCTGAATATTGTTTATTCTCAGCCTTTTCTTCTGTTCCATTAAGTCATGGATTTCAGCACTTCACAGTTCAACGTGGTTTTTCAAAACATAGCTGAGTCACCCAAGTTGATCTGGTGACTTTGTCCTCAACCTGGTCAAGAAAATGAAAAAAACAGGAACTGACAAGACAACATGTGTGTGATAAACAGGAACTGACAAGACAGCATGTGTTCTTAAGTTCAAAGCATCGAATGCTATTGGTTGTGTTGAATAGAGCATACTAAATGCGGGACACGTGTGTGTGATAAACTCAGCGCTTCAAAAGTAAAACAAAATTGAACCTAAAAGTGTCAACGTTGTTGAATGTGCTCAATGGGGCCTGTGAAGTGTTGATACTCCACATTCGTTGGCACCATTTGCATATGCAACTCTGTTTGAACTTAAGAGTGTCCAACATTGTTGGAAGTCTTGGACACAGCTCAAGTGCCGACTCCTTGCTCGCGTAAAAGACACTTGTCTTTGAGAAATAATGTGTGTTTTTTCTCATTCATTTAAACTGATTTTCTACTATGTTTTTAAATAAATCGATATGAACGTGTTCTTATCAATCAATGCATGCAAGCAAAACCAAGTGTGGTTCAGTTATACCAGAAATTCTAGTTTCGTTCCTTCCTCTTTAGTTAGTTTGTTTATTTTGCTTTTCAACTAACTTTGAATTTGTGGTCTTTAGATCCCTTACCGTATCTTAAAAGCAAGAGCCGATTCCGAACTTTCACTTGCTACCATTGTTAAGAAACTACTTTATTAATTGTTGCGCCAGGTGCTCTCATCAAAAGAAGACATGGAAATCTTCTTTCGTTCAAATCTGTGACCAATTCATATCTACCAAGGTTCATGCTTATTAAACTTAACGCCAAGCAATATGAGGATCAGTAAGGCTTTCTTGTCAATATATGTTGTTTTACTAATTTTCCACCTTTTTTCATCAAAATTCCCCATATATATATATATATATATATATATATATATATAGATGGATTCCTATAGGTGGGTGTTGCAACTGAAGTTGGCAATAGATGCCTTATGGTTTAAGGCATCCCAATGCTTGCTCTAATTACAAATTGCGTATTAAATACATACACATATTTGTAGCCTCTCAGCTGCTTAATTTTTAAGTACTTTAGGTTGTTTACATGCAATGTAGAAGAGAGGCATAATAAGTGACCTCCACTTATGTCCTTCCCAAACAATTAACTACTTACGAATTGGGAAAGTTACCAACTCCATCTGTAAATGATAAATATTAGTTGGTTGCTAATTCACATGGCTTCTGAATGATGGCTTCTGAACGATAAATATTGTTCTCATGGTTGTGTTGGACTGTTGGGTTCCCTTGCATTTTATGATATTTATCCTAATGATGAATTAGTTTTTTTTTGTATTTTGTGTAAGGATGTCTTCTTTTGGTATTCCCTTAGATTGTAAGGATGTCTTCTGTTGGTATTCCCTTATATTGTAATATGTTTCTGTTCAATTTCATGTTCAAATAGGAGAATAGCTTGAGCAGGAGGGAAAAACACTAGTTTGAAGAATGACAAATTTAGGAAGAAATATCATTGATAAGGGCAAACAAGTATGTGATTCGAGACAGAGTTCAGATGATGTCCCAATCAGAGTACATTCCTCTAATGAAACTCCTATTGATTCGCAAGACACTGAAAATGAAGGAGTTTCAATAGATGCTCCTAAAGTACGTATAAGTGGTGCAAAAAGATCAAGGTCAAGGACTTCTACAATATGGAATGATTTTGACGTGGTCATTATAAATGGTATCAAAAAAGGAAAATTTTAGTACTGGAGTACACTATTTTTGATAAGTGCAGAGGATCTACATCATTAATGAAAAGATACAAATGTTTGACACGTTTTGCTAACAAAAAACAAACGATTTTAAGTTTTAAATCTGAGAATACTTTAGATGTCACAAAGAAGCTTATGGAAATGGGTTTCAACATCGATGCTCAAGCAATAAGAGAGAAAATTGCAAAACTAGTAGCAACTGGAGAACATGCTTTTTCCATAGTGGATAATTGTTGGTTTAGGTTCCTTCTTAGGCTTGGTTTTCCTAATTGGGTGCCAGTTTCAAGAATGACAGTTAAGAGAGATGTCATGAAATTATATGAAGATGAAAAGAAGAAATTGTTTCTTGTCTTGAAGGGTGTTGATAAGATTGCTTTGACTACAGATATGTGGACATCAAACCAACAACTTGGATATATGACATTAACAACACATTTCATTGATAAAGAGTAGAAGATGCAACAAAGTATCATCAACTTTTCCGAAGTTGAGCCACCTCATACTGTGTTAGTTTTAGCAAATGTAATTGCTAAGCATCTTATAGAGTGGGAGATTAAAAAGAAATAATATCTATTATAGTTGACAACGCTTCATCAAATGATGTTCTTGTCAGAAAATTAAAAAAAAACATGAAAAAGAGCGGTATCTACGTGTATTATGAAGGTAAATTTTTTCATGTGCGATGTTGTGCACATATTTAGAATCTGATGGTACAAGATGGGTTGAGTATCATTAAAGATGAAATCATTAGTAATAGAGATGCAGTTAAATATATCAAAGTGTCACCTTCAAGACTCCATGGTTTTGCAGCTGTAGCTAGAGAGTTGAATCTTTCAACAACAAAGAAGTTAGTGTTAGATGTACCAACTCAATGAAATTCAACATATTTTATGTTGGAAACAACTCTTGCATATAAAGATGCTTTTGTAAGATATAATATGGAAGACCCAGGTTTGATATGGTTGCTTGGACCTGAGGATTGAGAAAAAATAACATGATATGTGATTTTCTTCAAGTTTTCTATGATGTGTCAACCTTATTTTCTGGGTCATCTTATGCAACAACAAACTTATATTTTCTTGAAATTTTGAGAGTTCAAGAAATATTGCATGAAAAAGTTGAAAATGAAGGTGAGTTTATGAAGGCAATGGCAGTGAAAATGAAAGAGAAATTTGATAAATATTAAAATTACTGTAACTTATTAATGATTATTTCATCCATATTAGATCCACGTGTGAAACTCATATTATCAGAATTTGTCTTTTCAAGATTTACCAGTCAAGAGAAGAAAGGGAAGAACAAATGCAAATGATAAAACAATTTTTACAAGATGTTTATGAAAGTTACGTTCAAAGAAAAGAATTGGATGTCAATATTTCTACTCCATCAACTAATTCCTTTAGTATTCAAGGTCGAGAGAGTCGAGAAACCCCACGTGGTGGAAGAAAACTATTTTTTAAGTTCTTAGGTAAAACTGAGAATGTTGCTTTTGAGGTCACTAAATCTGAGATAGACACATATTTGGAGGACAGATTGTTTAAGCATGATGATAATGGTGATCAAGATTCTTTCAATATTTTGCAATGGTGGAAGGATAAGGAATCTAAGTATCGAATTCTTTCACCAATGGCACGTGATCTCCAATAACTTCTGTTGGTTCAGAAAAAACTTTTATTACAAGAGGTCAAATTGTTAATGATAGTCGTAGTTCATTGATGCCAAAAAGAGTTGAAGCTTTGGTTTGTTTGGGTAATTGGGTAAAGAATGATGGTAATCCAATGCTGAAGTTTTAACAAAAGTAAGTATGTTTTGAAGAAATTATATTCATTAAATATTTTGTGAATCATTTGTTAATTGACTATATGTATTTCTTTCAGGTTGAGGATGAATCAAGTGAATATATATCATTAGAATTATTCAAGTTGCCTGTTGGTAATTGTTGTTTTTTTTCGTTGTTTTGTTTTCTTCTTGTTCTTGATCTAATGTGATTCTAGTGTCCGTTTCAGTTGCCTCTTACAGTTTTCTGTTTTGATGTCCAATGTTCATGACTCATGATTGTGTAAAGAGCTTGTATATGAAGTGAGTATGTGAATTCGAGTTAGTGATACCATTTCTTAACTTTCCTTTACCTCTTAAGAGCAGTATTTTAAATTTAGCAATAATGTGACATAACCTTTTTTCTATGTTATTCAGGAGGTGGTTGTTATTGTGGCTAGAGGAAGGGATCGTTTATTTTTCAAGTTTTGGTTCCTTGAGAGTTGAGAGGAGAGAGGGTTCTCAAAACATTTGTTCACATATTTTTACATACTTATGAACAAGCTAATTATGTAGAAGTCCCATTCATTTGGAATGAATTTGATGGACTAGTTTTCTGCACTGTCATTTTATTTGTTTATGATACATTGTATGAAACTTTGTAACTTGTAAGTTCAAAATTCCATCAAGGACCTGCTGTTCTTGGAATCGCTATGGTTCCAAACTTGCGATGGCTGAGGATTTGGGACTTGAGATGACAATTCGCTCGTATGTGAAAGGTGGCAAACTATGAGACCTTTTATAGTTTATGTTTCTTTGTATATTCCTTTAAACAAGGTGTAGTTTGTATAATAGACTACTGAAGGTTGGGAAATTTTGAGTTTGTAACTTTGTACTAGCTTTAAATTCTCGATATTTTCCATATTCTTCACTTTAATAATTGAATGTGGAAAAGAGGACCTTCAATATTATAAGATCTTCGTTTTACAGTAGCAGCTGACACTTTGTGGATTTTGGATGTTGGACAACACTGATAAATTTGTTTCCATTTGATCATCTATTTATTGCAGTTCTCCTTATTGCAGCTCGTTGCAATGACACCAACCATGCTGAAGCCGTTGACCATGCCAGTTGTTCTGCTAATGTGAGTACAGGGTGTAATAGGATTTAGTATAATTTGTCTCTTTCCTTGTATTATATGATCTAATGACCTTAGATCTAGTTGAGTTCAGTCACTGGGTTACACTAATCAGCATCAACACAAGTTTGTGGCAGAACATAGATTCACTTGGTTAAGACTTGATCTCTGAAGGCTTAGTCACCTTAGTGTGCTATATTATTTTCATGAAACAAGGAACTTTGGGCATACTGGAAATGGTAGCTAATTGTATTTGCTTATTCAGAACTGAGTAAAAAATTGTGCTTGAGAAAATAATTGGTGGATATGTTCATTGTTGCATTTCTTGCCTGTTTAATCAAGTGATTCGTTGATTTACTGTATGGCGTAGTAGAAAATTCAAAATTTTGCACTCTATTAACTTAAGCAAGTTTGTTTACTTGCTTTAAATGGTTGAGTTTGCCTTTTGCGTCATGCATGGTGGACATCTAATGATTCAGTGGGACGACTCAAAAGTTAGGCCTGGTGGAGAGAGCCTTTCATGGAATGCTTATGTTATAACTTAATCACCTTATTGAAGTGATTATTGCATCTTTATTTTTGTCTGCGGTAGCTCATTTGCGTAGGGAGTTTCTTCTTTATGTTCTTGTTGTAATTGTGTCATCTTCCTTGCAGGAGCTGTCACCAAACACATGCTCATATTCATTGGAGACTATCTTTTCTCCACCATTGGAGCCCAAGGAATTTCAATGTCAACAGCTTGTTTATAGTCGTGTTGGTATAGTGAGCTAAACTTGTTTTCTTGCATTATCTTTTTGTTTCATGTTATTCATTTTCTTTGTGCTCTCTCTCTCTCTCTCTCTTTCCACACACACAAACAAAAAAAAGGTCCCCCCACACACACTATTTTCTGTACATTGGTTGCTGGCTCTTGGTTATAGAAAGAGAAATTGCATAGGACACTAATGGTTGTGAGAGATGACTTTTAGCTCAAGATATGCATAAAGAAACATAATTTTATTGAATGTATGTGAACAGAATGATGATACCAAATTTTTTCTCATCATAGAGTTCTCTGCAAAATCATCTACCAGTTATTAATGTAGGCTAGGTCCAAGTGATGTTAATGTAGGGGTCAAATGGTCAAAGCCCAAACAGCTGATTGGCTGATTCCATATTCATGAAGCGTAGCTTTAGTGCAACTTGTGAACCCCATCCTTTACAGATAGTTAATCAAGTTCATGATTGGCGCATTCTTGTCTCTGTCAGAGTTTCTCTGACATATTTTGACAGTCTTTTACCTTTGGCAAATGGATCACTTAAAGAAGAAACCATATATCAGGAAAAAAGAGGGTAGTAGGTGATCATCATATGGTCAGTAGAAGCAGTACCATAATGTGCTTGATCTGCTTACAGGTGTTACCTGTTCTTGATTATCTGTCATGTGCTTTTTTGCAGTTGTCCCATTTTTTTTATCTGAACTGTAGGCTGATTAAACTGAGTGGTTTTTCTGTATTTTGACAGTTCAAGACATTCAAAATCCTTCCAGATTAGATTTCTGACGAAAGTGATGATAGCAGTAGCAGCTCTTGTTATGATAAGAATTGTAATTCGAAAAGCTTTCATGTCGGTGATGGGAGTGCTACTAGCTTATCTGCTGCTAAGGATCTTGGGTCAAACGGGACCCTTATGTCTAATTCTTGTCTTGATTATGAATGTATCCATCCAGAGATGATATTTGATGCAACTGAGAGATGCATGATACTTCCATTCTTGGAAGAGACTGCGGAAAACAATAACTTTGACTATGCAGAATATTTTGACCCACAGTTATTTATTGGGAACTCTTTGGAGATCTCTGACGCAGTTCCTTCTTATCTACACATATTGATGCCAAAACAATCACAAAAAAGGAAGCCTATAACTCTTGTTCTTGACTTGGATGGTAAGTCTGTCTCTTCAAGAGCAAACGAGTTTATCGAGCTTAATCGAGTCGAGCTCGACACGTGACTATGAGTCGAGTTCGAGCTAGTGTAGTCGAGTTATTTTCGAGCTCGAGTCGAGCTGAGCTCGACTCTTATCTCTTCAACAGCAAACGAGTTTATCGAGCTTAATCGAGTCGAACTCGACACGTGACTATCGAGTCGAGTTCGAGCTAGTGTAGTCGAGCTATTTTCGAGCTCGAGTCGAGCTGAGTTCGAGCTGGCCGAGCTCGGGCTCGACTCGGCTCGTGTTCAGACCTATGCATTAGTATGGTTAATGACAAAAGTACCCCTCATTCACACAAAAAAAAAAAGACAAGTTTTTGGTGAGATAAAAATGAAAATCAAAAACACCAAAATGACTACAAATGACACTTTTTTTTTAATTACAAAAACATCTCCCTTCTTTTATTGTGTACAAAACCAGCGCACGCAATCCATTCTAATGTAACTCCGGTCCCGACTCAACCATTGTGGTGTTAGAAGTGGAAAAGGTAAACGTCATCTTGATCATATCCATTTGCATTTATGTGACTGTCTAGTAGATTAACAATGGCTGAATGTTCCTTTGCTCATACTCACAGTTGTAGGAAAAAAGTAACATAAATTTTCATAACAGTTGCAATAAGTGGCTTGAGGCAAATGTGGGCTGGTGAGTAGTTACCTACATCAGTCCACAAAAAATACTTTATTTGATATTGATACTTTCCTAACTTTTTACTTATTTGTATTGGACTGCTCCTTAAACTTTAAAAGTTAAACCAATATTAGTGCCTCTTAAGCAGAAATTTTTGGGTACATCACGAGTCGCAAAGGAGGAGTTTAGCACAACCCTAAGTCCAAACACCTGAAATGTCGGTGGGGATGCTAATTTTCAATTGGAAATATTACTTGGAAACATACATAATGAGAAGGGAGTGCATCCATGCATGTAAAGCTGTGGTTCATCGTTTTACGGGTGAATGGGGTTTCCCACTGCCTGTCAGAAGGCCGAAGCCTCCACCCAACTTCTTAATGATGGGGTATTGCACGACAAAGTGATTCTTATTGGTGGCAACGTTGGGGTAGACCAGTCCACGATCGAGGGTCCTAAAACTATATCAATGTGCTTGTATTCAAATTGAAGTTATGTCGGGTTTATGTCCATCATGGAAGAGTGAGTTGCAGCACACGCTGTATATGCAACCCCCAGAAAAAGAAGGTAGGAGTCAGGGTATTAGTTATAGGTATTTTTTAAAAAAGAAATGCCCATCTTGAACTTTTAACTTTTTCATTACCTCTTTTGTGCTTAAACAATTTTTTTTATAAACAAGGTTATTCTGGTCATTACACGGGGTGGTGTACAAGTTTTATGTGCACCATAGGATGCATATAACTAGCTTGTTCATCATGGAAGTAGGCTTAGAAATTGAGGAAAGGTCAGTGCAAAGTTTTAGAATTTTGGGCACATTATGTTGTTTGGGACACTTGAATTTTAGGTGTGCCAGTGATAATCAGAGAGCATTGTTGGTTTGATTCAACTTCTCAAAAGTCCCAACTTTTAGGTTCATTACTTTTTTGGAAAAAAATTTGAGAGTAACAGGACAACATATACAATGAAAATAAATTTTCTTATTGTTGACCGATTTTTGAACTCATGTTTGCCTATTTGTTATCACATTAAGAAGTAGAACCAGTCGGGCCAACTCAGATTAAACTCAAACTCGATCACTTGGTTAAACTCGACCCCTGTAATGAAGAGTCAAGTTAAAGTTGAAAATGAACTCTTTTTTCAATGAGTTAAGCTCGAGCCAGGCAGGCACAGCTTGGTTAAACTCAATTAAACTTCGAAGAAAAATATATATAATAGCTGCTTCACATTAAAATCGCAAGGTAGACAGGTGTCTTTCTTTGTGGTAGGAACATAAGTTTGACGTTCAGGGTTCAAATCTAAGCTTCTGCCTTCACTTTAAAACCAATTTTCCAATAAATGGCTCGGGTAAGCTCCACTCAAACTTCAGCTTGCGCTTAATGAGCCAACTTCGAGCTTCTTCAGTTTGAGCCAAGCTCGAGTTGTGGCATATGGGGCTTGAGCTGAGTTCGAGCCGAGCTCTGGCTTCGAACTTTGCTAGCAAATGGCCGTAGATATGATCTGAAAACTAATGCATATTTAATGTTATTTATCTCTATCAACAAAAAAGTAATTAAGCAAAACAACAAGTGTACACATTTATTTTCAATATCAAAAGTGTTACCTTTTTTTGCAAGAAAGCTAAAGAAACAAATGAACATATTGTTCTCCATTGCAAGGTAGCTAGAGAAATCTGAGAATGATTTCAACGAAGATTGGCATCATGTATTCACACACCCGCAACTTCAAGTTCGAAATCAGACGGTAGATCCAAAAGAAGGTGCACGGTGGGTGGAGGAGGGAGTGTTGAAGAATCACCTTTCTTGTTTTATGCTGCGAATCTGGTGGCATCAAAACAAGATGACTCATGAAGAAAAAACAGGTGCAACCAGCTACATCATTAAAGAAGACATTTGGTCTACAAGTGTCAACATCTTTTTGGGTATCAAATGGCCAAAGGCAACAGAAGGCACAGTTTGTATTTGCGCTATCTCTAACCTAATGTGCTCTGATAGAAGTAGAAAACCTTCAAACATGCTCTTCTTTAATGTCACATGTTGAACTCGTAGAGCAGTTGAGGGTTGCAGGAAACTCTTATTTTAGTGATGGAGCTAATGGTATGTCGATATTGTTAAATCCAAGGGACATGGTGCTTGCAGGCGAGTTAGAGTTGCTTGAAAAGTTGTTCAAGTATCATAAAGAATATGGTAGTTGCATATCCATTTCCATCAGGGTGGGAACCCTCGACCGGAGGATACGACAACATTATGAAGGAAAAAAGCTATGGCTGGAGTTCTACAGGTAAAAGATTTTCATTACAATGTTAAAGTTGAAAAAGTATAACTTACGGTTGAATTTGACTCCTTCATTCAAGCAGTGGAGGGATGTAATTTTGTGTGCAGGCTAACTAATGTTGATCTTTAGTTTTTTTCTCTTTTTGTGTGATATGGTATCTGTTTTTTTGAAGAGCTGAGTCAACCTTTGGATATAATGTGTATGAAGGATAGCAGAACTTTTGGTGTTATCATTTCCTTTTGTATAGATAATTTTGTTCAATAAAGGTAGGGAACCGCATCCCCCAGCAAGCTGCTATTGCAGGTTTGAAATTGCCCGATGAAGGATGGCGAGATCCCTAGTGTACTACTACATGACCCCCAAGTCCATGACCACCATGTAGTCACTACCAAATTCTCACTAACCCCATGGTCGGGGCTTGTCACCTTTCAAATGTCTAAGAGAAAATAGAAATAAGTTTCTTCTGGTAAGCGTTTTCATTGTTATTTGGACCAACTCAATTCTCATGCCTAAACGGTCTGGCAGCAAAAGTTGCATAATTGATAAGTCATTAAGTAGGAAGTTGAAAAATTCCTGTAAATTTAGAAGCCGAGAAATTAGGAAACTTTGTCCTAATTTTTGAAGTAAATTAGATGAATAAACTTATGCTTTATGTCTTATTTGTTATTCTGTACATAAGTTAATCAGAAAGACTTTTAAAAGTTGACCATGAAATGTTTGAAATAGTATGAGTGTTATATTTCCAAATTGTTCAAGATAAATATCTTGCTTATATAAGATAAATATCTATGCATACTAACAGTCCTTATGTATAGCCATGATGCGATTTAATCCTTGAAAAACAAAGGGAACTGAAAGTTTTGGACAAAAAAGAGCAACAAAAAGTAACATAATTAGAGGAGTTTGAGATTCTTGTCAGGTAGGTACGAAGCCAGGCTGAGGGACATTGATTACATAATTTTAATTTTTGAGAGCACCTACACGTAAATAAGAAAAACTGTCATCAAGTTTTCATATAAAAATAAACACTTTCTGTGGACCTATGTGGCAATTACTCACAGATGCCTCCACTCCTGGTGTGAGTTTTTTCTTCAGATTAACAAATTTGCATCTTCTGAGTTCATTCCGGAAGTGGGACTTTCAAAAAGTGATTGGAATATGGCATAATTGAACCATCAATCATAATAAAACTTAAAAAAATACACAATCCCAATAACCCTGTATAACAATATATATATATATATATATATATATATATATATATATATATATATATATATATATATATATATATAAGGTGACTTCAGATTTAATGGACCTATTTCACCCTCTCCCATTCTTTCCCTGACAGCCTTGACGTTCCTCCGCGTAGGTACAGGTCCTACAGGTGCATAGCCTTCAAGAAAATGATATGTGGCTCCTTAGCCCAACAGCTCTTCCATGCTGACGCTAATGCTGGTGGGCCGGCAAGGTAGTATAATGCTGGCCGGTGGTAAGATTTGCAGCGTGGTAGGTCCAAATGGTACAAGAAAGACCTGAATCTACCCTTTTGACCACACGAAGGAAAGGCGATGGTTCGTTCCATGGTCAGGCTTCAACCACCGTCATGATCTCACCCTGTGGAATTGTTGCATCATTTCTATGCGTATGGTGGGGAGAGTCGAGAAATGCCAGTGCTCCCCCTTTGGTCCAAGATGGCAAACTCCTCTTGCGGTTCCCTCAAAAGCACTTGTTGAAGTCATTAATGCTCGATTCCTCCTCCTTCCTGCTTTTCTTTCATCATCTTTCCTATGTGCGCGCTAATTTTCAGAGTGAGGTGGAGCCGCAGTAGCACTTGCTCACTATTATATAATGGCATTGCACCACCTCATTGGGCTGCACCAATTACTTTCTAAGCTTCTTCTCTAAATTGTAGATTATTGAGGAGGTAGGCCATGGCTGAGCAAAGGGTTTCAGAGATCTCCCACACCGTCATCCAATGTAAGCCATTGATCCTGCAATTTATTGCAAACTGTTTAGTTCTGGAGTTCTTTCATGCATGCATGGTCGATCCGTTTCATATGTTAGTGACAAATATTTCCAAAACTATGTGATGATCTTGGCTGTAGTATAATTTTGGGTTTCGCGAGTTTGCCTTAATCCGCCTGTTTAAGAGGGGGAAGTTTCATGTATTGTTTCATTCTTTTGTGATAGTGAAAAAACTCTATACGGCCGTAGATATGGGAGGACCTTGTCTTCCAACCACATAAAATGTCTACATCTTCTTTTTCCTTCTCTTCTTTGGTTTCTTCTCTTATTTTCCTAAGAAAGAAAGAGAGGGCCTCGTTCCATACAGCTCGAACATGTCTACCTCTTAGGTGCATGAGTTTGACTTGCAATCTGGACATTTCATTGGAGTGGTGAATTTGTGATGCCATGCATAGGCAACTAATTGATTATCGGATATTCTGAAATATTCATGCCGTTTTCAATTAAATGAAAGTACTTTTACATAAACAGGAAACCTTTCTAGCACTTTTTGCAGTCAGTGAAATAAAAAACACAGGGGAAGAATACTCGTATTTTCTTTCTCATGAAATTAGTTGGCTTGTCAAAAGTATTCCCAATTCCGGCATGAATTTGTGAAGCATGCAAAATTTTCTGCTATAGCATATTGGTGGTTGTGCACATCAGGGCTCTTCTCTTACTTGATAATTACGTAGAAGAAAACATTGGCGTATTGACATGGCTGTTCGTTCTCCTTGACAGTGGAAACCAACACGGCCACCCCAAGTAGGAAGGAACAAGAAATGAAGCAAATGAAGGAGACAAATAAGAGCTTGAAGAAGGGCTCAGTTGCATCCAGAACTGGCTTGGTCTACTGGGCTCTAGTCTTCGCCAACTACTTCTCTCTGTCAATAGGCCTTGTCTCCTCGAACATGTTGTCAAGGTTCTATTTCATGCATGGAGGAAGCAGGAGATGGGTCACATCCCTAACCCAATCAGGAGGCTTCCCATTTCTCTTCATTCCTTTGGCTATTTCTTACTACATGAGCCCATCATCATCCTATAAGCCGTTCTCATGCTTCACACCAAGGGTGCTGCTTTGCGCCGTAGTCTTGGGGCTGCTTATAGGCTTTGACAACTTCATCTACTCTTGGGGTGTGTCCTTCCTCTCCGCTTCCATATCTTCCTTGCTTCTTTCCACTCAGTTGGCCTTCACTGCTGTGTTTTACTGCCTGATCGTTAAGCAACCCATGAACTTCCCAACTCTGAATTGCATCATCCTGCTAACGACGAGCTCCGCACTCGTTGGATTCACCAGTAGCCACCAAAGGCCTGCCGGCGTCACCAACATTCAGTACGGCTTGGGTGTAATCTTAACAATTGCTGCTGCTGCTTTGTATGGTTTGTACTTGCCACTGTTGGAGCTTTTAAACGGCAGTATGATGAAGAAGAAGAAGTTGGTAATCACGTTTAGGCTTGTTTTGGAGACCCAGATTGTGATCTTCGCTACTGCTTCTGTGTTTTCTTGCTTGGGCCTGGCCATCAATGGGGATTTTGGAATGATCAAGGCAGAAGCGGAGGGATTTGACGTGGGAGAGGTGAAGTACGTTCTGTGCTTGGTGTTTGGAGCTCTTTCATGGCAGATGGCCTTTGCAGGAACTGCTGGCTTGGTGTTTCTGACAAGCTCTTTGATGAGTGGCATATGCACAACTGCACTGATACCAGCAGGGGTTTTGTCGCCGTTGGTTTTCTTCCATGAAGGTTTCAGTGCAGGGAAGGGCTTTGCTATTGTTCTATCTATCTGGGCTTTCGCTTCTTACCTGTTCGGGGAGTACAAGCAAAAGAAAGACGAGCCTAAGAACCCGGAGGAGTTGCCAAATCAAAAAAACTGAAGTTCGAGACTCTTATGAGTCCTAGGTTTCTAGACTTTCTTAGACATTTCATTTTTACAGTTTACCTTGTCGGATAGCTTAATAAGAAAACTGCATTAAATATGCACCTACCAAATCTTCCATATTCAATTTGTAAGTTTATTATGGTCATAATGATATCTGATTCAATGAAGTTCTTCCCAAAGACTTTGGTGTGAAATAGAGAAAGAGAGAGAGAGAGAGAGAGAGAGAGAGAGAGAGAGAGAGAGCTGTAATAATCTGCCACTACCTTTGGAGTATCTGAAAAAAATTAACCAATATGAACTTCAAAAAATACTTAACTCTAGAATATTATTGCTAAGAACAATTTCACATCGACGTAGATTTGCTTTTAAATTTCATGCCACCCTCAAATGCAGCTTCCATATGAGGAAATCGTGAAGTGCACATGAATTTACCTTGAGCATGCAACGCAAAAAAGAATATCATGTCAATATATAGGAGCGGTTATGTAAACCTGGTTACAAGTTGACGATACTCCAGGTAACGTAGCAAACAGAATCGTTGGGTGTTTTAGTCCATACAAGGATTTGGGAAGCTTACGCACCAAATTCTCCCCTTTTGATCAAAAGACTCGGGGAACAGTAAGGTAGACATGCTCAATTAAATCACTTTTGAACAAATCATTACGAACATCTATTTGGTGCAGATAGTAGCCTGAACAATAACCACTATCAACAGTCTACAGACGATGAAATATGACTAGTTTAACTACAGAGGTGAAGGTGTCCCCAAGGAGTTGGCACAAAGAACAGGATGGGGCTGGTAAAGGTCAATCTTTGTTTTGAATCTTTTGAGTGGCAACTCAATATGTTACAAAAGTAAAGTCACCACCATGCAAATTTGAAGCATGGCAGGAGCAGCAGCCGAGACACAAATAGTATGCTTTGTACCCATATGAGAACAAGGGGTTGAGTGGAGGCTTTGGCATTCAGCGGAGTGAGGGGTTTTCCTAATGAACCCATATGAGAACAAGGGGTTGAGTGGAGGCTTTGGCGTTCAGCGGAGTGAGGGGTTTTCCTGATGAAGGTGAAAGTTTCATGACAGTCAATTGTACTCCATTTTGGCAGTATTCAATGGCCACCAAATAAGTTTTGTGATGTTTCGACCAAATTATCATATTTCATTTTACCTTATTTATCAAAACTGGTTATGCGCACACCAAAAAATTGTGCACAATAGTGTGCAATGACCAAACTACCCCTGTCTATTAAAAAATAAACCTTGTAAAGTGATAACCAAGAGACTGTGAAAAAGTAAAAGAAGTCTAAAATGTATATTACCTTTTAAAAACAAATTCGAAAATACCTTAACCCCCTTCTTTTTTTTCCTTCGGTGCATACTTACATATGCACATGGGTGTCCATGCAACTCAATCTAATCTCTATCCATTTACAACCAATGAATCATACTCCTAGGTGCATGTATGCAATTATTTTCAACTGGGAAAACTTAGCTTTCATGTCAAGTTGCATTGCAAATATACATGAGAAAGTTGTTGGCTTTGAAGAATATGGGTTTCCTTTTTACATAAAATTGACAGCAAGACTTTGGCTTGAGAATCATTTTTGGAAATAAACTAAAAGATCGACATGATTTCTCAAACTAAACTGTCGAACTCTCATGCGAAACCAACTGCATGTAAAAAAAATGTCGCCCTTGGCACTGAAAGAACCTAAAAAAGTAAACTTTTACAAACATAAAAATCAAATTAAGCAAGGCTTAAACCTGGAAGCAAGCCAGAAGATTGGAAGCACATGGTTTTATGCTGAAAGCAGTCTCCCCTAAATAACACTATAAGAAATTAAAGAAGGCCCGATTTGCCATTGCCTTGAGAATATCTTTGAGGATTTAAAATCACTGAAAACTTTCTTTTTGTCTTATAGCAGAGTCCTAGTTATTGATCATAAGCAAAGAATTGTACATGAACTCCCATCTGTTTGTGCGTCAGATCGGACTCGACGTAGACAGTTTTTTGAAAAGTACTTAAAATTTAACGGGGAACTCAGGCTTAATTGTGCCCAACGGTTCAAAAGGAGGGTGGAATTTGGGAAACATGAAATGGAGAGCATGACTTTGAAGCAAAACCGGTTACATGCACATCACTGTGTAATAACCAAAATACCTTTCATGCCCCCAACCCTCATATATAGAAAAAGTTGAATACTCTGACTTCACATGTTTTTGCATTCGCTTTGGACAACATTGTGCATTTGTCAAAATCAATATCATGGTCACGAGTTGGTAGGGAGAGTGAGCATATGTGCATCCCCTAAAAAGGGTGGGAGAGTTGGGGTTTTTTGGAAATTGTTTAAAAAGAAGTTCTTTTATGACCTTTTTGGACTTTTACTTTTTTTTTTCTACCTTTTTTTATCTTATAATATGACCAGAGTAGTCTGGTCATTATGCAGGGTGGTGCACAATTTTAGGATACATGTAACCAGCTTCGCTTGGTAGGTGCAGCTACGTAAGTAGGGCTTGCCAACCTTGCTAGTCCTCCTCGATTCCAGACCTTTATTTTCGCTTAAATCATCTATCGTTATAACTAATGCTTCTTAGTGAACATATTCATATAATACTAGAATTAGTATTTTATAAATTTACTGTAATTTGTGGAGCAGATTCACAAAACACTTACTACTGAGTGATGTTTTTGCCACCGAACGACTCCGTTAAGGTTCTTTGCTATTTTGTGCCAGCATGTATAATTTCTTTGAAATTATGCTCAAATCAAGAAGGAAATGCATGTTGACGGGCTCAGTCTAATGGAAAATTTGTATTTTCAGGCAAGAATGTTCATCTTCCAAAAAATGTACTTGAAGTTATACAAAATGCAGATCCACCAAATCTCTATATAGGAAAATTATTATTTGATGAGGTAACTAACAGGTTTCAATTTCTTCCATTATTTTGATGCCACTATTTTGTACGCGGATGCGTGAAATAAGAACAATTTCAAAATGCATGTATTTGGTGCAACACTGAAATTCTCCAAAATGTAGCAATGCGTCCCATGCACCCTCCCCCACACACACGCAAACATGACTACCTTACTAAAAACATGGAAATATTATATCTTAATATGTCAGATTTGATGGAAATTGCATTGGCCATTGATCTTAAAAAATTAAACAGTACAGTGGAAATTAAGTTTTGAAAAAAATTGAAACCTAATTGTATTTTTAAGAAACTGAGATAGCCCTAGGAAGAAATAAAACCCCCAATTAAGGAAACTCTTTTGTCCCTTTCATTGAAGCATTAAGAGAGCAAGAATTTTTTTTTTTTTTTTTTTTTTTGTGGGGGCATTCAATACTCAATCTCACTTATATGTATAACAATCTAATATACCAAAATATTAACATAATATTAGATTAACTTTGTGAACTACCCAGAACAGCCACCATGTGGCTTCGCCACTACATTGAAGGGTATTTTTCAGTTTCTTAAAAATACAACTCGATTTTCATTTTTTTAACTTAATTTCCATCATTTAATCTCCTTAAAATCAATGTCCCAAGCCATTCTCATGAAATCTGGCACACGAAGCATTGGCAGCGACCATCCTTTACGTACTTTTCTATCAAATATTATGTTTTATTTTCTCTTCTAATATTTGTTGCCCACATACTTTTTATGTGGAAGCTGGTTATATGCACCCTGTCATGCACAAAAAATTATGAACCACCATACTTAATGAGCAGAATACCCCTGATAAAATCATGGTGGCACGTAATGGAATGTTATTGGAAATCTCCGTCCTGATCTCTCTTCCCAAAGCCTTTGATCGGGAACTGAAGAACTTCATGGAATCATATGATGATTACAATCATTCTATACATACCGAATATTAATCGTATGCTGCTAATTGAACCTTTTTTCTTAAGCTTACAAGGTAAACTGTAAAGATGAAATCTCTAAGAACATCTAGCACCCCAAGACTCATCAGACTTCAACTTTTCTGATTTCCCAACTCCGCTTGGTTCTTAGGCTCGGCTTTCTTTTGCTTGTACTCCCCAAACAGGTAAGAAGCGAAAGCCCAGATAGATAGAACAATGGCAAAGCCCTTCCCTGCACTGAAACCTTCATGGAAGAAAACCAACGGGGACAAAACCCCTGCTGGTATGAGTGCAGTCGTACATATGCCACTCATCAAAGAGCTTGTCAGAAACACCAAACCAGCAGTTCCCACAAAGGCCATCTGCCATGAAATGGCTCCAAACACCAAGCACAGAACGTACTTCACCTCTCCCACGTCAAATCCCTCCGCTTCTGCCTTCATCCTTCCAAAATCCCCATTGATGGCCAGGCCCAGGCAAGAAAACACAGAAGCTGTAGCGAAGATCACAATCTGGGTCTCCAGAACAAGCCTAAACGTGATTACCAACTTCTTCTTCTTCATCATACTGCCGTTTAAAAGCTCCAACAGTGGCAAGTACAAACCATACAAAGCAGCAGCAGCAATTGTTAAGATGACACCCAAGCCGTACTGAATGTTGGTGACGCCGGCAGGCCTTTGGTGGCTACTGGTGAATCCAACGAGTGCAGAGCTCGTCGTTAGCAGGATGATGCAATTCAGAGTTGGGAAGTTCATGGGTTGCTTAACGATCAGGCAGTAAAACACAGCAGTGAAGGCCAACTGAGTGGAAAGAAGCAAGGAAGATATGGAAGCGGAGAGGAAGGACACCCCCCAAGAGTAGATGAAGTTGTCAAAGCCTATGAGCAGCCCCAAGACTATGGCGCAAAGCAGCACCCTTGGTGTGAAGCAAGAGAAGGGCTTGTAGGATGATGATGGGCTCATGTAGTAAGAAATAGCCAAAGGAATGAAGAGAAATGGGAAGCCTCCCGATTGGGTTAGGGATGTGACCCATCTCCTGCTTCCTCCATGCATGAAATAGAACCTTGACAACATGTTAGAGGAGACAAGGCCTATTGACAGAGAGAAGTAGTTGGCGAAGACTAGAGCCCAGTAGACCAAGCCAGTTCTTGACGCAACTGAGCCCTTCTTCAAGCTCTTATCGGTCTCTTTCATTTGCTTCATTTCTTGTTCCTTCCTACTTGGGGTGGCCATGGCTGTGTTCGTTTCCACTGTCAAGAAAATGTGCCATATTTAATTCCCACACATGCAATATTCATTTGATGCAAAGTTAGACAAATGATATGGAAGAGAGCGCGATATGTTCCAATGTACACTGCCATGCAGAAAATGAGTATTGTTTGCACCAAAGTTTAAATTGGAAAAATAACAGCAGCCAGCTTATGGAACATATATGAATATGTGGAACCTGTGGGAGGAGTAAGCATTTCCATCTGCATGTCAAAAAATTATATTCTAGCTAGACTTTGAATCATCTATATATCAAGCAACTAAAAATTGGGACAGCTTCTCTTTCAAGGATTTTATGGTGTTGCTGCGGCTGGAACATGAAGCAAACATTTAGACGAAAAGTTTTATCAATAAACTGCACTGATTGCTTACATTGAAGAACAGTATGAGATATCTCTGGGGCTCCTTGCTCTGCCATGGCCATGGCCGATCCCGCCATGCTGTTGTAGAAGAATGATCGAGTGTTGGCGATATCCAGTACTTGGGGATATATGCCTTTATATATTACTGACCATGGTGGTAGCTGGCCCAGTCGCAATATTGGAACAGATGTTCTTGGAAAGACAACAGAGATGTGAAAGGCACCTGGTTTCCACTCACCAACTACCATTACAGGAATCTTCATGTGTGTATGGCTGTGTCGACCAGACTCTTTCTTTCAGGAGTCCATCTTTTCAACAAGTCATTATTAATCATGGAATCCTGTATTCATATTCAAGCTCTCAGCCCTCAGGTCGTCATTCTTTTCCATGAGGATGTCTAATTCAAAGGATGTAAATTGGTCGGAGTCTTTTCTCAATGTTTCATACTGTATTCTAACCCGATCCCTCCATGTAAATTTGATCATCATGGTTGACCGATAAGATTATTTTTTATAAAAATTGTATTTTCTTAATGATATATAACCGAATCTTGCCGTTTTTATAGATATAAATTTCTTTTTTTTATACATTTCATATCCCAGAGGCGTTGAAGGTCCATTGATCATGTCAAATTGGACATGTAAAATCACAGTAACAGTCTCTGCATGCATAGTTTCAGATGTCAGCAAAATTGGTGGATTATTAATTAATGTAGCCTTGTAGGAAAATGTTGAGTTTTTCTTCTTGAATTTAAGATCAATTGAACATCATCAACTTTGAAGGTGCTGCACAATATTTTGACTAAGGGGGCACCGGAATCGCCAGCACATGAGGTCTGATATGAGCGTTCCATATAATTTTTAAGTCATCACAATGTCATTCTTCATTATTTCAATGAAACTTAAACTTGGTGGGTTGGTGTGAACGGTAGCCTACACCAACCCCCATGAATTTAATCCACTGACGCTGCAGCCTATAGTGATTAATTGTTGTAAATTAATTAGATGGCTCTCCTTCAAGAAAGATTGTAATTTCTTCCATGGATGGACATGATCCTTTTTAATGGAACTAATTAAAAAATTGTGGACTTAAAGAAGCTTAGGATGCCAGTTATAGGAAAGCTTCTAAAATTTATGAATCCCATCGCCCATCTCAGTTTTGGATCGACATGAGAGCGAGTAACAGGGCCCATTAATTCAAATGTGAATCTGTTTCGATAATATTTGACTCAAATTTGAAAATCTGACGTCCCCACCAGGTCGACGGCGGGCGAGGCAATATACATTTTCAGTCAGTTTATTGTCGTATGAAAGAAGAGTCGGAACAATATATATATATATATAATTCACTTAGGCCAGGGATTAAAACCAAACTCAATGATTTTTTGTCAAAAAACTATTTTGAATAAAATATAAACATCTTAATATGTTTATAAAAGCTATTTCGATATAAAACAAGCTTTGATTTAAGTTGTTATAAAGAAAACTGTTGATTTTTTTATCATCATGTCATGGGGGCAGTTCATTTTCCTTATTACAAAAACACTACTAGTGTCTAACAAATGATCAACTCAGGCTGATCTTCCTCAAGAGTTAATATATATATATATATATATATATATATATATATATATATATATATATATATATATATATATATATATATATATATGCCCAGGAAGTTCAAAATTTCTTAGAAAGTGGAATTTTGTGGGCAGGCCGCTGCTCTTAGGTTTATATAATTAATTTGATCAAGTAGAAAATGTAATTTTTTGGTATGATGAATAAACAGTATGAAAATTATATGTTTGTCAGGCAGAACCTCCAAAACATGGGAACCGAGGAGGATGTAGGTGTGAGCACTCTGCCGGCAATGGCCAGCACAAACCCCAAAAAATGTTTATTTTCATACTCATACTTCTGGTTAATTTTCTTATTTACATATTGTTATCTGTCAAATAATTTATAATTTTATAATTAGTGTTCTCCAGCCAGAATTTTCTTGGTTCCACCCTTAGAATCAATGGCATTTCCTTCTATCATCATATTTTAAAAACCTGGTTTGGAAACGAAACCGGATTTTGCTTCAAAAACCTGGTTTCGAGTTTAATTGAGTCGAGCCACTTAACTCGAGCTCGTCTTGTTTAGGTTGTCGCGTTCATTTATTAACTCGAACTCGGTTCACTTAATAAACGAGTCAAGTTTATCGAGCAAGTTCGAGTCGAGCTCTTCTTCAAACAAAAAACATTTCGGTGGTGATAGATTCAAACTCTCAAACCCTTACATAAAATTGAAGCATCGGGAGCAATGAGATGAGTATGAATTTGGACAAATCCAAAGGTCACCAAAATTGATTATGGGAAATAATTTACGACTTTTGTTGTCAATTAATTAATTGTGGCTTCAAGACAAGACATGGTCAGCCACGGTGTGCTTGACCGAGAGTATCCCTCACCGGACTTTAGATGGGTCGGGTCAAGGAGGCAAAGACTCAATAGAGACTCACGCAATTCAGAGGAGTCGGGTCCATAACCATTTTGTCTGCGGAGATTTGAAGTCCCCTCCCGCTGCAATATTTGACTTACGGAATGTCACTATTTTATATATATAAGTTGGTAAAAGCCAGATTATTTGGACAAGAGCCAAAAACCAGTCCCATTAAATTAATTATTATTACTTTTGTTTTTCGATCTAACCCCTGTGGATATGATCTTAAGAGTGATATGGTGAGAAACATATATTAATTTAATCATTTTCTTACCTAAATAATTTTTTTAATAATAAAAAAGTAAACGGCTCTTATAACATCAAAGTTTTGATTAGAATGATCCCTTTTTTTTACAAAAATACTTGAAGTGAAGCATGATTTATGTTAAATTAGCGTATATAAACATATTAGAAAGCCCATATTTTGTTAAAAACACGTTTTAACATGAATCTAAGAGGTCTAGTTTTTATCCCTTACCTATGTGGTCTGGTATGTATATATATATATATATATATATATAGCCCCTAAGAAGGAAACTGAGCTTGGATATTGATTATGCTCGATTGATCATTGCCTGGCTATCTAATTAAGCACATTGGTACACATTAAATTATGTCTAATTAGACACTAAAGGAATTTAATTAAGTTACGCACCCATTGTCGAAAATATTAACCGGCCTTGCAAATGGATTAATCCATTCAGTAAAGGTTGTGGGGATACTAGTTGCACCAATCAAGAGCCCATAATATATCAGTTTGAACTCGATCTCCAAAGGAGTTGATGCAACAGACTGGTTAGGGGCTACGTAATGGCTAATCTCCATTTCGAGTACTGAAACTATGATTTTTTTTGTAGTGCAAAAAATGAGAAGGCACGATATGCAAGTTGAAGTATAGTGGGACATCATCCTGAGACACCGAAAGCAAAGCTGATATCCTACATGAATGGGGCAAAGGGTGAGGGCTCCGGGTTTAGGCGATACGACGAAATAATCTTTCTGCTCTCCCATGAACGAGGTTCATGATTCACTTAATAGAATTTGCCTAGCTAAGATTGCAATATAAGACCCCGCAAGTTTTCTCTCTGGCTATATATACGAATTAATTTCATGATCAAATTATCTAGTCAATCTAAATTGTAAATAGGTGAAGTTCTTCCTTTCCAATCATATGAAACTGAATTTATGAGTTTCCAAGGCCTTATTAAAGTTTATTAGAAGCTCTTAGTGGACATATTCATGTACATCCTAACGTAAGTTAGGAAGATCAAAACATTTAGTTGGATTTGGGAACCTTAGAAATGGTGAGAAGTGTATATGTTGAATCTAGATGCACGTATGTCTTATTTGTAACTGATAAAACTTGAAAAGAAAAAGGAAAGTCTTGGTGGAAGGGGCGACATTGTTTACTAAGTGGAAATATGGTTGTAGCTCCAAAATTGTTTACTAAGAGGAAATGAACTTTATAATTGGAAGAAACTTTAGACAATTAAACACGAACTAGAAGAAGAAGTGTGAGCCTCAGATGGAGATAGAACAAAATTGAACTTAAGCAAAGACTGTAATTCAATTTGTAGTTGAGCCTTGGGTGCACGAAAGGACTGATGCTTTAGGTTTGAGCATATATCAGACTATCAGTTAACTAGCTAGTCCGATATATGTTTGAAAAATGAAATGAATTTTCATGAGGTCCATAGATTTTCAAAAGATAGTTTTATTATATAGAGTTATTATTCGAAGCGTGTACAAAGATTCACATCAACCATAGACCGATCCGAAGCAGGTTATATGTGCAGGCCAATGCACTTATCTACCGTGCATAACATGTACCCTCTGGGACCGGGTTAGGAGGACACATGTCATGCGCCAGAAGATCTGGGAGTGGGTTAGGAGGACACATGTCATGCTGTGTGCACATAACCACCTCAATGTGAGGCCTTTGTATTACTCAAGGGTCATCTTTTTCTTTTAGTGGGAGGCATTTTGTGTTTCATATAAGGGCATTTTTGTCCTTCACCAAAAATTAACTTTTTTTTCACTATTTCAATTTTGTCCTTATCAAGGTTCCTCTTTTTCAAATGAAAAAAGAAGGAGAAATTGAGAAAAAAATGTTGCAGTTTTTTTGTGGAGAACCAAAAATACCCTTGACTACCAGCCATTTCACCAGGGGCAAAATGGACAATTTTCCGATAGGGCACTCCTTGAGCTCCAACGTTAAAGTACCATAGTTCTTAAACAAGAGCATGAACATGAACACCAAAGCTGGTTATGTGCGTCATACTAGTGCATGAAATTTCATGCGCATTAATGACAAAAGTGCTTCTGGTTTAGACAAGATTTTGGTAAGAATAAAATAAAAAAGTTAAATGACTGCAAAGGACATGCCATTTTTTTTAATTACAAAAACATCTCCCTTCTTTGACGGCACAAGATGTAACTATGAATTATTATTTGAGAGCAAGCTCTAAGAAGTGCGTGACAATTTAAGAGCTCCAATGAGTTCAAGCTTCAAAACTCACAGTTATATTTCCAGGGAAAAGAGATTGAATCTGAAATGTATCTTCAAGAAATGAACAGCTAGAATTGATGTTCCAGTTTGGGAAGGAAAATAAAGCAGAACAATTGCAAGGAAAGATAACTGAAAAGTATTTACAAGTAAAATATGTTTCCATAATAGATCGAACGGTCACAACAATATTCATAAAGTATAAAACATATTTACAAGTAAATAAAAACAAGGATCCATGTAAAGCATAGGAAGATTGAATATGGTTTGACAGTCGGTTCTCAGTATATCATAATGTGGTTTGGATTCAGTTTAGAAGTCGGATTTGGATTTGGATGTGAACTTAAAAGTGAATATGGATCAACTTCGATTTGTCAGTTCAAATTTAAATATAAATGCAGATAGGATATAAACTTTTCTTCTATTTAAATCCGAATACATGGAAATATGAGGGAAAAAAATACAGTGAATGATAATTCACATCCTCCGGTACAGTTACCGGAAGGTTGGAAAGATCCGGCACGCGTCGGGCGAGGTGGCACCGGGAGGGACGCGTTTGACGTGATTCCAAGGTGCGGAGGGAGAAAGAGGCCACGTGAAGCTCGGGACACCAGCGTCCGTCCCCGTGCTGCTCTTACATCCACGGTCAAAAGAGAGAGTAAAGTGGATGTGAGGTCTGAACAGGGACAGACTCTTTTGCTTGCTAAAGTTTGGCCGATTTGAGGAATGACACGAACCGGGACGGAGCCAAGGCTTCTTTTTTTCTATTATTGAGATTATTAAACAAACGAGGTATTTTCTTTTCAGAATTTAGAATTAAGAAACTGAAACTTGAAATTTCAATTCCATTGCAGGTTGAGAAGGAATTGTTTCTTCTGTGAATCAAACTTTCAAATGATCAAACGCACCTTGAGAAATTAATTTCTGGATGTTTTGAGAATTCAGGAAGGCTTCATCTTCAGTCCCCAGGTTTCACCAGCGTTTACGGCCAATGGCTCAAGCATTTCCTTTGATTTTATCTGGCAGACGTATTCGTGAACCTAGTCGATGAGTAACTGTGCTTCGATGATAATTGTTTGAATTAGAGCTCTTTAGATCAGCAGCAGCGGAGGCAGAAATTATTTTTGTTTAAGAAACACTATTTCAGAGTCATGGATCAATTCTGGAATCAAAATTCCGTCGACCCTCTCTCGCGCCGACGCTTTCCCAACCCTCACCCAGGATGCCCTAACATGCCTTTCCCCTTCTCTTTCTCCTCCATCCCTGTCTTCTCGCTTTCTCCTTCACTGCAGCCGCTTGGGAGTCTTCAACTCTTCAGCAGCAGCTTCCAACAGGTACGTGAAGATCTTCCGTGCCCTTGCTCTCGCTCTCTCGCGCAATCTGTCAAGGGATTGACGAGAGATGGCGTTTTCTCGGCCCTTTCTCTATCTTCCCCGCCCTTGTCTGCTGTTGTGATAATTTGTCAGCGATGGCTGACGCACAGAGGGGCTGCTCTGGCAGCCCCTTTATTCTTTCGATGGGAGGTGCGTGTCGGTCGGCCATTGCTAACTCACGAAGGTTTGTTTCTTTTTTTGCTGTTTTAGAACGATGAACATCTTGATCTCATTAGTTATTTCTTGTGTAGGATTTTCAAAGGTGATCTCATGGAAGTTTTTCTTTTTTCCTACTGTTTTAGATTGATGAATCTCTTGATTTAGTTAGTTCTTTTTTGTGCAGGATTTCTACCCTATTCTGCTTCATTCTGGCGGCGAGCCTTCAAACTTCATATTATGCACTTTTCATTTTGATTGAGTTAGTTAGTTGCTCCTATTTATTATTTAGAACTACAAATTCCTGCATCGTATCTGTTCAAAGGCAGTAAACTTAATTTTTGATAAAATTTGACGCATAAAAAATTCAGTGATAATGGAAAACATTTACTTTTTTCTTTTAGATTGTTACATCAAATTTTGTATCCATCATCAAAACTGGCCTTTTCATATTTTTTTTAGCAAAATAAATTTGTGACATCAAAGTTTTAACATGCTAAAAACTGTAAGGTTAAGGGGAAAATCTGGGTTTTTTACCAAGCTTAGATCAGGTTGTACCACTTCTATGTGTATGTTAAATGTTGAATCAAATCAAATTGGATGTACTCTTAACCATATCTGTTTTTTTAGATGTCTTCATATTTGAATTTGAAATTGGATTGTAATAGACTGAAGAAAAGTTGATACAATATCTGAATTCATAGCCCCAATTCAATCCAATCCAATTTTTCAATTATATCCAAATCTGAATCTGAATTCCACTTCTGAACTAAATCCAAACCACATTGTGATATGCTAAGAACCAGCTTTCTAGTATGAATATTTAGATATAAGACATTTATTTTAAACTGAACTCCATCTAAATTGGAATATGTGGATATTTATTTAAACATGAATCCGATCTTATTTTTTAAAGTAGTTCGGTATGATATCAGATCTAAATCGAATTAATTGACATTTTCTAACCGTGAATAAAAACTTAGAATGATCATCTATAAGCTGTTAGTCCTCATGGCTCACGTATAAAAGTGAAATGAGTAACGACATGGGCCCCCTCTTCTTTTCCATCACCTAGTCGCCAAAAAAATTACGTTTTTCTTTTTATTTTTGATTTTTTTTTTTTTGCGAATGACCAAACTATGTGAATATGTTAGTTTTACAAAAACTTGACAGGTGAATAGCTCAAAATTTCGATAAATATTGAAAATTTAGAAAAGTCAATTTTGTAAAAAGGAAAAAAACCGCAGTTCACAAAAATAAACTCATAAACCTTATTGAATATTTCTTCTGGTGTTAATTTGCAAAAAAAATAAAAAAACGAAAAAGCAGGCAGCTCAGTATTTACGTGTCCACCTGTTTTCGCTTTGTGTTTGCTGAAGATTGAAAGGCAGATAAAGATGGGGTTCATTATCCAAGACCATCGTTTTCATTGGCGGTGTGGCACTTGCCCCCACAGGACCTTATTTTTTTTTTCATACCTAATATTATTATTTTTTTCATTTACATATAATTGTCTTTAGGAGTGAACATGAGCCGAGTAGAGCATGAATTCAGTCAGCTTGAGTTCAGTTCGACAAATGAAACCTCGAGCTCGAGAATAGCTCGACGAAAGCAGCTCGAGTTCAACTCAGCAGTTACGTGTTGAGCTTGAGCTCGAGTTCGATAATAGCTTGACGGAAGCAGCTCGAGCTCGACTTTGCAGTTACGTATTGAGCTCGAGCTCGACTCAATTAAAGCTTGACAAACTCATTTGAGTAGAATTGATATTCATCGTTACACGTTTAGCTCGATTAAGGCTCGACAAACTCATTTGAATAGAATTGATATTTATCGTTACGTGTTGAGCTCGAGCTCAACAAACTCGTTTGAATGGAATTGATATTCATCATTACGCGTTGAGGTCAACTCGATTAAAGCTCGATAAACTCATTTGAATAGAATTGATATTTAGCGTTATGCATTGAGCTCGAGCTCAATTTATTTAAAGTTCAACAAACTCGTTTGAATAGAATTGATATTTATCGTTACCCGTTGAGCTCGTGCTCGACTCGATTAAGGCTCGACAAACTCGTAATTTACTTGATTAAGGTTCAACGAACTGGATTAAAGCTCGAGCTTGACTCGGCAGTTACGTCGAATTCAGCTCAATTATCATTTGAACAAGTCGGCTCATGAACTCGAGTCCGACTCATTAAGTAAATGACTCGATTCGAACTCTTTCACGACCCGAGCTTTAACGAGTCGACTCTTTTTTCACCCCTAATTATCTGAAAACAATTTAAATTTTAATTACTATGACTCCTCAACTAAAAATTTTTTGGTCCGCTCAAATCGATGTGATCGTTCGGCCCACGGTGATCTTGTTGGGTAGAAAACGACCGAACGTGACGGCCCCAATGGGTCCGGCGGAAGTTGGTGCGTTGTCCGCAACTGAGGCAAAAGCAGGGAACGCGCCAAAGCCGCTCATACACCATGCGGGGAAGAACGGCATCCTCCAGTTACGCTGTCGGTGATGGGCGAGGGCACATGCAGCAATGTCGCAGATGTGGAATTTCTTGTGCATCAAGCTCGTCGGCTGACATCGTTGCCACAAGATTTTACCTTTTTGTTTCCGGATATTAATTTAAAATTTAAAACTACTTATTAAAATATATTATTTAACAAATTTAATAAAGAAGAATAATGCACTAATAAGATTCAATATTAATGTGGCTACCAATGTGGCGCGGACACTAATATTTATAGTATTGCTTCATGTTGAAGATTTATAAGAATTTTTAATACATATTTTATTAATTTTTATATATAATTATAATATGTGATTATGATTAATTATATTCATATTAAAAATATATATTTTTAATTTAATCAAACTGAATTCAAGCTCGCCGATGCAAAAAGAAGAAATAGAACTTTAATGATAGAGATATTTAGTATACAACAGAAGCCAATTTTCTCATTTCATTTTAGGATGTGATCCTTTTGTTGACTATTTGCACATGTAATAAATTATGACCTTATTGAATATGTGTGAATAACTCTAACTATATGTAGGTAAATGGACTAATCTAAATTATTTGAGATTTTGAAAATTTGTACACTAGATTCATTATTTTAACCATCAATAGAAGGAGAAAGTACTTGTTTAGAAGAAATTGTAAATAATAAAAAAGCCACGTAAAAAAGAAATATTGGGGAGAATAATATAGAGATAAATTCAAGAGATATTAAACTTTTAGAAAACACTATTTTCTTATAAGGAAAGAGATTAAATAAAAAATGGACTTTGTGTTTTCCAACAATGAGGGCGAATCTTTAAGTAAATACTTAGGCCCACCACAACTTTCTTTTTCTAATTCTTTTTTTTCCTTCTCCGCAGATATTTTTGAATTTGTATTTTACTGCCTCCTTAATGCGAGATCTTTCGAATCACGTGTTCACCAATCACCGATCACCATTGATCCAATTGGTTCCGGAGCCACCTGACGAAGATCCGAAACCCGATCCGGCAATGGGAAGCGAGATCACCGCGTTAAAGAACGACTGTTACGACTCTGCCCGTCAGTTCGCTCCCCAAACTAATAAAGAAAACGCCCTTCGATCCTCGCTGGCGTCTGGACCCAGTTCACCCACTTACCCAGATAAACCGGACCAACCCCGAAAACCGAACCACCGGCCTCCTTGCGAAGATCCCACTTTATCCCAGGTTATCCGGATAAGTTGGTAAAGGCTCCACCTCAGGTATGCTCATCAAAGCAAACCAAAGAAAGGGACAAAAAGAAAAAGGAAAAGAAATTAAAGGAGAAAAAAGGAAAAAAAAAAAGGTTAAAAAAAAAAATCCAACTCGGTCCCTCGCCTCGCTCCCTTCCTCCAGCCCCACCGCAACTTCCTTGCCCCCAAAGAACCGGTTCTCTAACCCACCCGATTCGATACGGGCTTTGCAAATGCCCGTCCAAGCCGATTCGAGTTGAATTTAATAAAAAAATTTTAAATGAAATAAGTTGGTATTACATACAAAATAGTGCAGTAAGAAATTCCCGAAAATAGTCCATGATTTTCCCGGAAAAAAAAATCTCTCATTAATTTTTTAGTAAAATTTTCGTGTTTGTGGATTTTTGACGGCGTAGATTTAGTTTGCTGGAAAGAGACAATAAAAGAAAAAAACGATTCTCACGGTGAATCCCGCAGCGGAAGGGTGAGACACCGATCTGATTCGGTTCCTGAACTGCTGGTTCGGTGCTTTCCCCTCCCGTGCTGCTGTGTCCAGCGGCGGGAAGAGAAAGACACCATCCGCCTTCCTCCGTCCCTTCCTTTTTATCTCTCACCGTCACTGCTCTCGCCTCGAAACCCTAATGGTGGATCTGTCCTCCCGCCACCCTCTGCAGCAAACACAAATGCACGGTGGAGAATGACTCCTCCTCGTCCTCCTGACGGAGATCACCACCATTCCCAGCCAGAATGGCTTCTTGTACAATCTACATGCTTTTACTGTTCTTCCTCATTCTCTTCTTCCGTGCGTCGGCCACGACGGACCCCGGCGACGTCGCCATACTCCGGGCCTTTGAAAAGGGCCTGAAAAATCCGTCGCTGCTCAAATGGCCCGCAGATTCCAACGACCCCTGCGGGACCAAGTGGCCGAATGTCTACTGCTCCGGCAACAGGGTGTCGCAGATCCAGGTCCAGAATTTCGGCCTGGTTGGCCCTCTTCCCCCTAATTTCAACCAACTGACCGAGCTTGTGAATCTCGGTCTCCAGCGCAACAAGTTCACTGGGCCACTCCCTTCGTTCAGCGGCCTTTCCAAGCTGCAATATGCCTACCTTGGCACCAACCAGTTCGACTCCATTCCCGCCGACTTCTTCGAAGGCCTCACCTCCCTCCTTGAGTTTTCCCTCGAGGATATCCCCCTCAATGATACCGATGGCTGGACACTTCCTTCCTCCCTCAGCAGCGCCGCGCAATTGCAGAAGCTTTTCCTCTCCGGCTGCAATCTCGCTGGTCCGATTCCCGACTTCCTTGGTAGCATGGCCTCCCTCTCCATCCTCGAGCTTGCCTACAACCGCCTTTCCGGTCCCATTCCATCCACCTTCAACGGCTCGCAGCTAGAGACGCTCTGGCTCAACAACCAGAACGGACAGGGGCTCTCCGGCCCAATGGACGTCTTCGCCACCATGTCCTCGCTGGAGCAGCTCTGGATCCACGGCAACCAGTTCTCCGGCACCATTCCGGCCTCGCTCGCTAACTGCGTGTCCTTGCAGGACCTGAAGCTCAACGACAACAAGCTCGTCGGCCCGATCCCTCCGGAATTGGCGTCAATGCCGGCGCTTCGGACTCTATCCGTCGGGAACAATATGCTCACTGGACCGATTCCGAAGTTGAAGACTGGGAATTTTTCTTACAATGGCAATTACTTTTGCCAAAGCGAGCCCGGGACACACTGTGCGCCTGACGTCGCTGCCCTTTTGGATTTTCTCGGTGGGGTGCTCTACCCGGAGAATCTCGCGACCAAGTGGGCTGGAAACGATCCTTGCTCCGGCGAGTGGCTGGGGGTTTCCTGCAATCCAGGTAGCAAGAACGTCTCTGTGTTGAACCTTCAAAATTATCATCTCAATGGCACCATTAGTCCTTCAATCGCGAATCTCAGTTCCTTGAAATATGTTCTTCTTGCCCGAAACAATTTGGTGGGGGTGATCCCCCCAGGATTGGCACAATTGCCATCGCTGCTCAAGTTGGATGTTAGTTCGAATAATTTTCAGCCTCCGATTCCGTCTTTCTCGAACAAGGTTCTGGTTCTCACGGATGGTAATCCACGTCTTGATAAAAACAGTACCGGAGGTGGAGATGGCGCGTTACCGCCTACTTCTGGGGGTTCGCCGCCTTCCTCTGGGGGTTCGCCGCCTTCTACCGGTGGTTCTACTCCATCTTCTCATGGTTCGCAGAGAAACCCCGCTGGGGGTGCTGGTAATTCCATCACATCTGGTTGGAAATCGAAAAAAATAGTCGCCATTGTTGCACCAGTTGTTGCCGTTGCAGGTTTGCTTGTTTTCCTTGTCCCATCCGTTGTTTTCTGCGTTATGAAGAAGAAGAAGGATCAAGCACCGAGCTCTTTTGTGGTTTATCCAAGATCTCCACTGGATCCTGATAATGTAGTTAAGATTGTTGTCGCCAGCAATTCGGAGGCTGGCAGGTCTGCTATGAGTGTGAGCGGCACGCAGAGTAAGGGCATCCTTGGTGAGGCACAGATGATAGAGGCCGGGAATCTCTTGATCTCGGTTCAGGTGCTCCGGGGTGTGACGAGGAATTTCTCTCCCGAAAACGAGCTCGGAAGGGGCGGATTTGGGGTGGTCTACAAGGGTGTACTGGACGATGGAACGATGATTGCAGTGAAGAGAATGGAAGCTGCAGTGGTCAGCAACAAGGCTTTGGATGAATTCCAATCGGAAATTGCCGTGCTTTCGAAGGTCCGGCATCGCCATTTGGTTTCGCTACTTGGGTACTGCATAGAAGGGAATGAAAGGTTATTGGTCTACGAATACATGCCGCAGGGCGCCTTGAGCAAGCATATCTTCCAATGGCAAAAGTTGAACTTGCAGCCCTTGTCTTGGAAGAAGAGGCTCAACATTGCACTCGACGTGGCTAGAGGGATCGAGTACCTCCACAGTTTGGCCCACCAGAGCTTCATACATAGAGATCTTAAGTCATCTAATATTCTTATTGGAGATGATTTCAGAGCAAAAGTTGCAGATTTTGGATTGGTGAAGCTTGCACCTGATGAAAAGGGTTCAGTGGCTACAAGACTTGCCGGCACCTTTGGTTACTTGGCTCCAGAATATGCAGGTAGAGTTTCAAACTCATTCTACGAATTCTTTGTTTCTCTTCTCTCCAGCTAACACCATCGGGTATATCCATTAGTGATTCTAGTAGAACCAAATGTGACCTGATATTGGCTTGCAATGAATCATTTTAGCTTGCATATCATCTTCGTCCAACCTGTTGAGATCCTTGGTTGTGATTCCTTTTTTGCCTTCAGTGGCAGTTACTTTGGATGACCTTGAATTTACAATAGATATGCTTATGATTGAAGAATCTTTCTTGTTGAAATGATCTTAGGTACTTTTCTGCAGTCATTGTTTAACCATGGATCCTATCTGCGAACTAGTCTTGATGATAACCACATGCCTTCTTATGTTTCACAGGCTATATTAAAAACTGGGGTTTCTCATAATGTCTAATTATTCTTGAGATTGTTTTTTATCGCCTCCTTTATATTCTCTATGTGCCTTGAGCATTATTTAACATGCCCTCGAATTAGAAATGCCCTTTCTGTAAGCGATTGCATTTCTGTTCATGTGACACTAGAGGTGGTTTATTGCACTTTTCAGATTTCATCTAAGTTATTGCAGGTAGGATCTTCCTGAGCTCCCATGTTTTATTGAATGAAAGAGACGGTTGTGGTAGAAGACTGAGGAAACGATTGTCATTCCCTCCCCACAATCTCTCTATCTCTCTCAAGCACTCATATCATTTAGGCAAGCTGAACCATTAATTAGTGATATTTTGCTTATAGCTTGGATGCTTGCTCCTCCGTGTTTGTTACTTTTTCAGATCAATGGTTAAGTTGCATTTGGCAAGCTGAACCATTAATTAGTGATATTTTGCTTATAGCTATTTCAAAAACTTTTGTTTTCATCTTCCACGATATGGCACCCATGTTGGTTGAGTGATATAATAGGTTTTAATCCTTTAGCTGCAACAAGTGAACCTGTCTCTTGCTTGCTTTCTTATTGAATGATATAGAATGATGATGAGATGATCGTCTCTTCCTTGAAGTACGCTGGAGCCTACATACTCCAAGCTGATGGTTTCCAGAACAAATTGTTCTGTTACATGATTTTGCTCTCATATGACATGGTTGCTGAACTGTACATGATTCCTTGTACGTTTATTTCCAAGAATAAGTGATACATTTTGGATGTGTACTTGGAGGTTCCTGCAAATCATTCAGAAGAATAATGAAATTACCACCGTAAATCAAACTTTCAAGTTTTGAAATTCATGATATTTCAATGATTGCTTTGTTGGAATAATTCTCGGATTGATTGGTTGGCTGCTTTATTGTCTTTCATATCATATGCCAGACAGTGTTGAGATGCAGTGTCACTCATTTTATCTCATATACTGTAACTCATCAAGATTGCCATTGGAACTGTCAAACTCATCAACATAATCTGTTCTTGTTACCCAGTTACTGGAAAAATCACCACTAAGGCAGACGTCTTCAGCTTTGGTGTGGTGCTTATGGAGCTCGTGACTGGATTGATGGCATTGGATGAGGATAGATCTGAGGAAAGCCGTTATCTTGTCTCTTGGTTTTGGCAGATCAAGACAAGTCGTGAAGCGCTTCTTGCTGCAATTGACCCTGCATTAGATGTCACAGAAGAGACCATCGAGAGCATCTGCATTGTTGCAGAGCTTGCCAGGCATTGCACCTCAAGGGAGCCAAACCAGCGGCCAGACATGAGCCATGCTGTCAACGTACTGTCACCGCTTGTTGAGAAATGGAAACCAACAAATGAAGACGAAGACGAGTTTGAGGGAATTACTTACGACAAGTCCTTACTTCAAATGGTGAAAGTATGGCAAGCCAGTGATGGGGGTGCTGAGAATAGTCTGACAGCATCAGATGACAGCAAGGGAAGTATCCCGGCAAGGCCTGCTGGGTTTGCAGAGTCCTTCACCTCTGCCGATGGCCGGTGAACTTTTATGTTCTTTTCACCCAAGGTGATTAAGTCATCTTTCTTCGGTTCATTAGTGTTGGGCTAGGTGTACATAGAGACAATAAGGTCTTAGTTCCCTTTGTCCTTCAGTCCAGGTGATTCTAATGTTCCTAGCATCCTTTTCCTTTTTTGGTTTTTGAAAAATTCTTCTTCACATTGAGCCATTTCTGTTGGGTTTTCCTTTGCTGTTTGAACAATTACTTCCCCTCAATGTCTCTTTGTTGTTTATACCTTTGTACTGTGTTATATCATATGTCGTTTTAATTAATTGAAGTCTCTCTCTCTCTCTCTTCGTGACATGTACCTAAGTCAGCTCGACAGGAGTATGATCTTCAGTAATTAGTTGGAAGGAATGAATTGCTCTGGTACTGTTTGGTTCTAACTTTGCAGGAGAAGCACATGGAATGGTTGGTTTTAGCGGTGGTGTGGGGACAGTGTCTTTTACTACGTCATGTGCGAGGACTGCTCGTTTCCGGCTTATTCAAGACCTTGATGTGCTCTGAGGGCGGTTTGGTAAGATCCTAAAAGATCTTAGTCTATTGAATTGCATCTTTTTCCAAAATAATGCCAAACTACACTAAAGAAAAACGGTGAACATATTTGAAAAGCACAAGCATCCTTGGTCCTCGCAAAGAGAAGGCTGGATGGACATAAAAACGTTCTTGTCAAGAATTCAATATCTTGGAAGTCCTTAGCTGCCATAGTTTGCTAAGCTTTGAGAACGTAATATCAATTTTCTGAAACGTAATACGCCAAGCTGCTAAGCATGACCAGAATAACAAAAGAATGAGTTTATGTTAAAGGACGACCGAGTCTATCTTAAACTTGCAGATCTAGAAAAGTAGTGCTGATTAGCAGTTGGTCAAGATAAAATTAGAAAAGAAGTTTCTGATTAGCAATTGGTCAAGATAAATTTTCAGTTGCCTCTTCCGGAGACGAATTTAAAGATAACCCTTGCCTCTTCTCGTGTTGGGGAATTGGGTGCATAAACAGGTTTTAATATGCTTCAAAAACTAAACTGTAGGAATGTACAACGAGCAAACCAAGCTGGTGGCAGCCAGCTCAAGCCGGCTTGAGTCACATATTGCATGGCTCAAGCTGGAGTCGTGCTTTATGGGGCGAGCTGGAGCATGACCCATTTGATTCACATATATATATTCTTTAAATGAAAATGAAAACCACAAAAAGGGTATTCAAATTTATCAAAAAGTATCACCATGACGCCTAAAGATTAACAAACAGGGAAGACACAAGCTAAGTCGAGTTTAAACGAGTCAAGCTCATGTAACTCGAACTCGTAACTCGAACTCGACTCATTTATAACTTGAGTTTTGACTCGCTCGACTCGTTTATTAAAGGAGTTGAACTTAACCCGACCAAAGTTCGAGTCGAGTTTGAGTCGTTGCACATCCCTACCTACGTGCTGTCCAAAAAAAATATGGGGAACCAATTTGTCACGTAGTGTAGCTTGGCACTAAGAAAATCAAAGCCGAATCATCACTTTGACCAAAATAAAGATTTCATTTACGAGCTATTATTGCTCTCTGCTTTGGTTTCTTCTTTTCCCCCTAGTAATGTATCTTCGTCCACATGCTTATTATCTCCAAATCTCAGTTAATTTCTACATGAGAGAGTTCCCCTTATATATATATATATCGCCTAGACATGTTTTCGTTACCATGGTCCTTGATCCAAGATGAACAACGGTAATCACATAAATCCAGAAACGGAGACAAATATTTAATTAGGTCCTGAACCAGCTTAGATCTACATCTTATGTGATCAATTAAGATACGGGTTTCAACGTAGTGGTACTGAACCGTCCCCCGAGATGCACGTTATCAAATCTATATTTAGTTAATAATGCCTCGGAGTTCCTTCTTTAGTGACCCATTTCAACGTTGTTGAACTTTTTTTTCATCTACATCAGCTGATAGAAACTGGACTGTTTTTGTTCTAATCCAGGGGTCTGGACTTTCTAGTCAACAGTAGGATATCCGGATTTTGGTGTACAAGGAACCGTAGAGAGTTTTTGAGGTGCTGGTACAATGGCTTGGAGTGTGGGCTGGCTGGTAGGTTAGCAGGGATGTCAATATATCTGATTTGGATCGGATATCTGATTTCATACATATAAAAAAAATAATAATGTATGATTAAGAAATCAGATTAGATTCTGATTTAAGAAATAAGATCCGACTAGACTTGGATTTGGATACACATAAAACCCAAATCGAATTTGGATCGAATTTATTTTTAAGCAAAATATTCCATATCTAATGCTCTTACATTTTGAAAATCAGCTAGATTTTGGTTCAAAGTTTGGATTTGGATTAAAAAAATGAATGTACAAATCAGATTTGGATTGAATTCAGGTTTTAAAGTCGGATTGCAGATTCAAATTCGGATATGACTTTTTTTCTTTCTATTTGCATCTGAACATGTGAATATCAAAAAAAAAAAGAATGGTAAAGAGTATATCTGATTCGAATCCAACCTGTTGACATACCTATAGGTCAGTCTTAGTTTCAAGTGTTAGGGATGTTAATCTCTTGTGTTATAAAAAAACGAGTCACTACAAGTTGAAGCAGCATCCCAAAGCACCAAAAATAGGCTATGTACCTTATAAAAACAAAGAGTTGAGAGGGAGTTTCAACTGCTTAACTGAGTAGTGGATCTCCTTGCTCACTTAAAAAAAACCATACCACCTGAACAGTAGCGGAGCCACATGGTGACTAGTGTGGTCAATTGCCCACACCAACCTCACAAACTTTACTTATTTTTATGTTAATAATTTCATATATTCGGTTGTTTAAATATATAAGTGTCCTTTAAAACGTTAAAGTTATTGAATTAGTGACTCTACCAACCAAAATTTCTAGCTCTGCTAGCACAACTGAAGTTGTGGCACCTGGGGCGCCACCATTTCAACGAGGTCAGATAAACTCCGTGCAGGAGTTGATGACTTCTCTGGTAGGTACAGATCTGTCGGCGAACGACGACTGCACAAATATTTATGTCACTGCAAAATGCTTCACACACGATTGGAAGCAATCTACCACATTGCAATTGAATCGGATGTGAACTTTCAACTACTTGGCTAAATAAATGCACCCGTCTGTAACTCTTACAAGGTGGGCACCCAACATTTGCTCATATATTTGCACCAGTGGCATTTGTCATGTGGATCGTGAATGAGAAGTGAGATCGATCGGCACATTAAAGCCATAATTCAGTCACCTGCCTTTATGTCACGCAGCAATTGAATGACATGATAGAACGACGGTTTTTACCTTTTTCCGGTGCATGGACCATTTTCTTAATTTTTCTGCCGGTCTCTCCAAGTTAAAATTTCCACCTCTACTTTTTAAATTAGTTAAAAAATGGTCTCGACCGGCACACCGTCGGTGGTGGAACTGGAGGGCTGGCCAATCGTTAGTTCGATCATGAATGTTATTTTTCTACACTGTAAATGGTGGATGTACAACACTTTAATCCACAGGAAGGATGCTTTTTTACTTAGATCTTGAAACAAACAGCTTTGAACCTCAGGCCCAGGAGAAAAAGAGAGAGGAGCTTCCGCCTCTCTTTGGTGCATCTTCTTTAAAAAAAAAACAAAACAGTCAAAAAGCAAAAGTTATTTTTTTGGACTTTCAAAGGCTTTTTCTTACTAAGTGTTATGAGGAAGCATTTTGCTTTTTCTTTTTCACAATTAACCAACTTACTCCAGGGAGCATAGGGTTTCCAGGGGGTAGGAGCATGTGGGGCGGCAATGTCTTCAATTCGACCTGTGAGGTCTATGTTCTTGTACTAACAAAAAAAAGGAGATAGGCTCTCTCTACAAAGGATGAAACAGTCCCACCACCTAGTTTTACCATAGCTCTGGACTTTGTGGACAAGGTAAAAAGCGGAGCTTCGTTTCTCATTTAATAAATGAGTAGAGTTCGAGTTGAGAAATGAACTCGGGTACATTAGCTGAGCTAAATTCGGTTAAGCCCAAAAAAGTATAAAATATGCCTCTAAAGTTATCACAAAGGACATATGGTTTCACTGGACATGCACCTGACAAATGGTTTACCAGATATGCACCTGACTTGCAGGAAGGAGGTTTAGTATTCAAGTCTCAATGCTTCCTATTTCTTTAAAAACTTGTTTTTTTAATGAAATGCTCAGCTCGGCTCGAGCTTAATCCAGCTGAGTCCAATTCGATCTAATGAACTTGAAATCGAGTAGAGCTCGAGCAGAGCTCCCGTTCTTGGCAAGACGCTCAGAGTAATATGGTCCCCTCTATTGAAAAATGAACTCCTATTGATTAAATCCTTTCAAGAAGGAGATCATGAAACCTCATAGAATGCATATTTATGTTTGAGTCTTTATATAAAGTACTTTTTTTGTTTTTGCTTATATACGTTACAAATGTAGAATATGTAAATACCAAATTCAGACAACCGCTGATGCTTATAGTTCTAACTTCTTTGTCTGTTTCTATTTTGTTCCAAAGGGCGTAGCATAGCTGATTGGTTTGAAGAACATGTAGATAATCCTTGATTTTTATTGGTGCTACTTCTCTGGAATGGTGGCATGTGCAAACGTCATGAAATGTATTAACATAGACTCACACATGTCCTGAAGCAGTCGTGAACCCCTAAGATTGAACAGAGAAAATGAATCTTAGTTACACGAATTCCAAAAACAATCTTATTTTTATATTAATAATTTTGAACAATTTTTCTTAGTTACATATTGTTGCCCCATAAACATGTAAATTTTGTATCTGTTGTCCTTTAACTATAATTTTCAAGCTCCGCTTCTAAAAGAGGTGGCTTTTGCTTATGTCTATCTCCTTTATCAACTGAACAATACATGTAAAACTCAGACAGTCTCTTTAGGATTTGGAGAATCTCAGGACTGGCTTTAAACATGCCTAGTTTTTTACATATTTTACTCATTTTCTCTGTAATTTACCTTGTGACCTGACGTTGATATTCAAAAGATCATAAATTTATGCAAAATTAAAATTATAAAATGTGCAGCTAAGATTTTAACATCAGCATGCAGTATGAATATTTTTTGGCTTCTAAAAACTCATATTACAATATTTTTTGGCTTCTAAAGACTCATATTACATGTTCAAAAAACATTCACACGTAGATTTTTAAGCATGTAAATCGAATCCCCGTAATTATTTAAGAAAAAAACTAAGAATGAAGTGTGTGATGAGCTAGTCAGAAAAGGAGACTATGAGAGAGAGAACTGAAAACAAATTCATTTCAACGAAACGCATCCAACAGCAATGGATGTCAAATGTGATGAGTAAAACTAGAGACAAGATCATGGCGCCAAAAAGCCGTCACAATGGTTGTGATGTTCGTTCAAAGATTTAAAAGTAGAACTTCAAAGAGAGAGGGGGGGGGGGGAGAGAGAGAAAACTGAAAAAATGGAAATTCATAGTAAAATTTGAAGACTAGAATTCTCCTAAATATAAGAATAAACAATATAGTGAAACCAAATAAGAGAGCTGGAGAGAGAGTGGATAGACAAAGGGGAGAGAGAGAAAGAGAGAGCTTCTACAACACGAAACATCACGTGAAGCTTAAAAAAAAAGGTTGAGAACAAACTTTCGTGGGTAGGCATTTTTATTTCTCCGATACAACACTGAAACACCAAAGAAGATTTCCCACATCAATCTTCTCAAATCCAATCATTTCCTGCGAAAGAGTCTGCCATTCCTCGTGATTCACAAGCTGTAACAACTGCCAACATCTCCACAGCTGTCCAACCCTCTTGCTTCGTCTGTGAGCTTATAAATTTCGTCAGGCAAATGATGAAAGACCATGTGAATTTCACACTTCCACTATATTATGTAATATAAAAAAAAAGTCAATGCTGACAAATGCTAGATAGTTGTGGAATTGATAAGATTTTACAATTTTTTCGCTAAAAGAAACTTAAAACATCATTAAACCCATCATAAACCGCCGCTAATTAATGCTCATATACTGACAAATTTTTAGCTACATACTATTAAATTTTGGTTATCTGGCGGCATCTAAGCATCTGACAAGGATTGGATGATCCTATCTATAAACTTCATCCAGTTTGAGACGGTCACCTAGCCACAGTTTCGATAGGAATGCTTGTGGGGAACCAAAAGATCGTGCAGTGAGAGTGCTGATGAAGGAAAGCAGTTGTAGCGATAAACAAAGTTGCTGCTGTGCCAACTACCAAGGAAAGTAGAGATAGAGTACAATACAAGCAGTTGCAAGTTCATGGGATACTGACAAGGCTGAATCCAGGCTTCCGAAATGCAGACCGTCCAAACAATTTGATGATGATCATAAACGTTGATCTTCTGATCTGTATTGCCTATTGTCTACTCAAATTTGTCATGAACCATCTTCTTCTACATAATCCAATCGACGAGCCTGTGTTAGTGATTTTCTTTTAGGAAAAAGGATCTTCCATATGTTGAATCCGTCTCTCCCTTAAGCATCCACATAAGTGTTTCAATGACCAGCTCTATGAGTTTCAACGTTACTTTAGTAAAGCACCATTTATAGGTCTCATTGTGGTGGTCATTGATCAATCATCAGGAAAAAACTGTATATAGAATATATTTAGATAACCTCTTCAAGGTTGTGTTTGTTTCACTGTGGATCTTAGATCTACGGTGGGATCTCAGATCCATGGATTTAAGATTGGACCAACCTCCATCCGTCCTTAAATCCATGGTTTTTGACACTTAGCATGAACTTAAAATCCATGCTACCCCTCAGTTTGTCTAAACTGATGATCTTCCAAAACACACCTTTTTAGGCGGCAGTGGGTCCTCGATCAAAGGCTGGACCTGATCAAAGGCTATCGAACACAACCTAAAGAAAACGGTTTGGCAGATCACATGATGTGCTCACCACCGAACCGAATCTGACCCCTGCAGTCTCCCATCCCCCACAAAGACAAAAGAATGGAAAAGTGAAAATGGAATGAGGAAAGCAGTACATTTCTTTTTTAGAAATGTCCAGAATACCCTAAAATCCATCTGGTGCATGTTCCTTGACCAAAAAAAGTGAAGCGGAAAGTTGGGGTATTTTACAGATTTTTAAAATATATATATTTTATTTGAACTATTAACTAACTTTTTCGCTAATTTTATTTTTTTTGGGTACGGCTTCTTCTTTTTTTACTGATTAAGGGTATTTTGGTCATTATACAACTCAATGCAATTTTTTGTACACCAAATGTTGCATATCACCAGCTTGAATGCCCATCTGCAGGTTGTGCGTTTGATTAGCGCCCTATTCTTGATTAGAGGGGAAAAGATAAAGAAACCTCTAGCTATGAATGTTGTTAACTGTGATTGAGTGAATCGTAAATGACTATTGGAGGCTTATGTAGATTGGCTGCCTTCATAAATGAAGCCAAGGTCTACGATGTCCTAAAATGCAAATACACGACCAAACCAGAACCTATGGCTGAGTATGTATGTTTCATTCGTCGAGTGATTTTGAAGGACGTGTGTCTCATTCGTTCATGCCAAAATTCCAAGATATACATTCACGGACAGAAGCCAAAGTTTCATATCTCTCTAAGGATGTTAATATATCCAATTTCAATTAAACATCTGACCGAATTATTCCAAAAAAAATTGAACATAGAAAAAAATTTAATATCCAATTAAGAAATCGGATTCGATTCGGATTCAGATATACGTAAGTACACGATCAGATTTAGATATGGATGTAAAAGTGAGATTTTTATTGGATACAAATTATGAAATTGGGTTTAGGATTTTTTTTTTTTTGTATTTGAATCTGAATATGTGAATTATCTAAAAAAGTGGAATACAATTAAAAGTATATACTATTCAAATTAGATCCATTGACATCCTTATCTCCAGAGGTTTGAATTCCATTCCCAAGTAGTAAAGTAAAGTTCCTACCCATTTGCGCCCATGAGAAGAGTTGCCTCATTTTAATACCTTTGTTTGGAGGTCAGATCCATTTCCCAGTTTCCCATTATCACTGCATATGCTAAGTGCATTGAGTTGCCATGCTGCTAATATTTGATGGGATATGGAAGATTGCCCTACAGTATATGCATCAACTCGCCACCCTTTGATATCTAAAGCAGTATCATAGGCCTCTGGAATCGACTCTTAGTCTTGGAGGATTGAAATCGCTTGCATTTCAAGGCATTGTGCCTTGCTTTTTACGACTTTGACATGCCGTAAGACAATTAATTAGCAGAGATGTGACCTTGATTGCAACATACCATGCGCTTCATGGTTCTGTTTTGTGATCGACCAGAACTTCTTGCTCCTTGATTCCCTCTATTTTTGTTGCTGCAGTTATCAGTATTTTGATTTGGCTTGAACATACGATTTGCAGTACTACGATCAGCTGCACCAGCAATTGGCATTTGTGCTTCATGTGAAAGTAGCATTCCGAACACGCCCTCAAGGGTAAATAGGATCAACACAAGTATCCACATCAATCTTTGGGAGCCGCAGACAAAATATGAGAAATAAGGCCCTTTTCTTCAATTGCTTTAGAGGCTAGAACCAACTGATGAGCCAGATTTTCGGCTTTTTAGTGGTATAGAAAATAGAGACATTTCCTTTCTTTAGGTCTTGTAATTGACCTTTTAACTGCTGAATCCTAGCACGACAGAGGGCAGTGTACATTTTATGTAACAACACTGCCGAAACCTCACATGGTGTACCACAGCCAACAACATGCCTGTGAATAGAAGGTGTTAACAAAGAGAGAGCCAACTTAACAGAAATTGATCAAGACGGTGGTATTCATCATGTTTTATCTTGATTTGGATCCATTCTTGCTTTTAAGAAGAGGCAACAATTGACTCTCCAATAGTTTGCAGTGGCAGTGAGAATATGAAGTTTCAGATCTAGGAGAGTCGTAGTAGATGAGATCGACTCTAAGTTCGTATTTCCACCGCTTCCACAATTTGTAGGTGATGCCATGAGCCCATGATTCAACAAAACACATCTTCAGTTGAAGGATTTAGAACTCTGGTACCATAGAAAGTTTGTAATTCTCATGCAAGCAGATGGTGAAGTGAGTGAGACCTATAACATGAGCTCTTGTTCATTATGTCATTGTATCTCATTGAATGTGTGCATGCCTTTCTCCTTTGATTAAAACAATGATTTTCTTTTGCACTTTCATGGCACATTAGTAGTTCTCTTTCTTTGCAAATTAAATTAAAGGATTTAGGCATCTTGAAACCATCTTATCTTGTAGTGACAGTGGGTGTCACCAGAATCTTGATTTTCCATATAAATGTAACTTAATTAATGCATTTCATTGCAAAAGGTTTTTCCATAACCACCATGAACATGGCTAATCAGGTTGCCAGATAGGGTCTAGCTTACCATATTTTGAAATTTTAAGATGAACCGGATTTTATGTGTTTTCTGTGTACGGATTTACAGCAATGACAAAGTCCTAAATTGTCAACCTAAATAAATTTTCACCTACCAGTTGAGCAAATAATTGGCCTACAATCTCTAACTAATAAATCACAAAAGTCTGCGATCTCAGCCAAGTAAATCATGGTCCTGTGAACTTGATATGAGTATACTGCTATAGATGATAAGTTTGACTGCCCCATGTGTTTGCCAAGTAAATTGTTAATTTCTACGATTAGATAATTGTTTCCCTCTATCCCTTAGTTGCTCAAAAGAACCTAAGCAAAGGAAACTTGAGCCTGGCTGGCATCTGGCTCTGCAGCCGAGCTTCCGCTTGGAATCATATCACCTGCAATTGGACCTTGATGTGGGACCTGAGCCTTTGTGTCTATTTATCTACAGCTCAAGTAAACTTACCCAGGCCCTGGAGGTGGAGGATTATCCTCGGCACTTTACACTGCTGGCCGGAGTGATAAGTCCCTTCATTGGATTTATCCGAAGTCATGCATGTCAAAAAGAAAATTGAAAAAAAAAAAAAAAAGTGAAACATCAGATAAGTCTTGTAATTTATTGGTAGATCACATAAATTCAATGTGAAACGTCGACATCCCACATACTACTTAAAGCCCATATAAATGTGCTTACGGATGGGAGTGTCTTGAGTATGTTAAAATTACATTGGAATTCATGCATGACCCAGACACGATTTACTACAGTTTATAATGCAGCTAAATATGTAACCAACATCTAAAATGAAAGGTCTCCACCCTCTACTGGTGTCATCCTTTTCACCATTGGTTGTTATGTGTAGAACCTTGTTATGTTAGCTCTTAGAGTGAAAGCATCGGCAGAGGCTTTATCTGCAAGCACCCGTGAGGTCCTGAGACATAGTAGCGGCAAGCTGCAGCTGAAACTAGACTTTTGATGTGATTCACACGGTTGATTTAATAAAAGACGACGTTGGGTTGCTAGACTCAAATATTTTTGCCACGTAGAAAACATTTATAGGGTCAGATTTGCTTAAAAACAGCGTAAAGCATAAGCATGATAAGCTCGTTGTGAGGTATAGTATTAGAGCCAAGGGCCGTCGATTGAAAGTATAGACACGACTAAAAATAATACCGATCAGAGCTTCAGAGACCATAATAACAGAAAGTTGTTATTGACCGTTATGTCATCTAAAAATATGATAAAAAAAAAAAATCTTTCCGCAGATATTCATGTATTCTTTAAGAACATCTTCATGGTTTCGCTCCCCCCAAACTTTTGTGAGTAAACCAAAGTTTTTAAGCACATTGAAAGTTTTCGCTGCTGACATCTTTCTGAGAGTGGGGAGATCTAATAAATATCGACTTCAATATCTAGTAGCTAAACACCTCCATACATAACCACTCTGGGTCACTAAATCAAACGACTCTCATGATTTTGTGAAGCTAAATGAACAATAATAAGTTCACCTCAAACAAACTTTTGTTCTGATGAGAGGCAACTAAAAAAAGTTTCTCTAACACACAAGATGTGGGACATGAAATGTACTGGAACTGGGATCACTCAAGCACCAACGAAGCCTCTTCTTTTTTTTCTTTTCCTTTTTTTATACAAATTGCACCCCAGAACAGACGCTATGAGAACATATCCAGTCTATATGGTCAAAAGATCGTTGTAATTTGATACATGAACAAACAGCCAATCTTCAACCCCCCTAATGCTAAATTTCCACTTCTCACTCCACCTTTTTCTGGAAACCATTCCCACAAGAATAAGAACTTGAACATGATGAAAGGAGCAGAAAATAATTACAGGACGAGATGCTATCATCCACGAAGTGAAGCCCGAGGAACAGCAGGGAGGCCCAATTCGTCTTCAGCCTGCAGAATAGGAGAAAGCAGTCAACATTAAGAAATCATATGCTAAATCAGAAAACCTTCAGAAGATGGTGCAGGAAAGTAACTAGAAGGTTTCACAGACCAAACAAGCCATTGACAGCAAAATAGACAGCCTCATAGTGAGATCCACATCTCATGTTCAGCTTTTTCATTGCTTTATTAGTAAAAAACTTAATAGATTCTTTGAGTAAAATAAGCCCCACTGAACCATGGGGATTTGGTATATAATGATAACATATTTTTGCATAGTACATGAAGACGAAATGACATAAAGGAAATCATGAGAAACACGCTTTTAGGGAACCACTACAAGAATGTCATAATCTGAGGAGAATATTGCAACCTCTATGAAACAAGAAGGCCACTGCAGTTACAGAAATTATTTTGCTTCTACCATTACTAAGAGGAAACTCCATCACTGACACCATGGTCTGTGTTTTGACCATTGATATGTCTAGAACTGTGACTTGACGGCTTCTTTTCACAACACCCCAATAAGTCAATCTTCACTAAGTGAACTTCAGAGTCCAGTTTAGTTTTGTTCCCGTGGCTGATAGAACCTCTTTTTTTTTTTCCCGACCTCTTTTTTCTGACTTTACATGCAGAAACCACAACTTAGGTCAAAAAACATTGTCGCTTGACCAGGTGCATAGAATGATGTAGAACTCTTCCCCCCATCAGCAAAGGTAAAAAGCAAAGACCTACTTCAGCTTTTGCTGGACAGCCAAAAGGGTTGAACCTTCGACCATCCATGTAACAGTCATGGCCTGATCAACTACGCAAGTCCCCTTTAGGGAATCTGATCAAACCACTTTAAATTAAAGGACTGAAACAACTTGGAAAGATTTTGAAGACACCAAAAGTTCAAATATTCCACAATCAAGTTTGACTTTTTTCCCCTTCAAATGACAGATAATAGATGCAATGTTCTTTTCCATCTAAGGGCAGGGCACAGGACTAGAAGCAAACTAGGGAAGGTCCCAGGAAGGAACACTTCTATCTTCTGAAATTTTGACTTCTCAAAAGACTGTCAAATATTGCAAATTACTGGGAACCACTTGCACAATGCACAGGATGGATTAAGACATCCAAGCTTTAAAAAATTATCCCTTTTCATCCTTTGCCAAGTATGTTTATACCAATAAATTTTCTTGTTACGACAGCATAATAAGCAGGATAAAGCCTTTAAGGTTCTTATCATCAAAATGATTTAAGTTGCCACACTCTGGAACTCCTAAGCATAGAGAATTTGTAGCTCATAGTTGTCTGATATCATCAATGAAAAAGACAAGCTTTTAGAAGTTTAAATAGCCACAGACAAACTGCTTAGCAAAAATATGATGAATTATACCTGAGGGGTTGGCCTGGGTGGCACTGCTGCATGACCTGACGGTGCAGCAGGTAGGTCGAGTTCAGCTTCCACATCAGGTTCCTTATCAGGTTGAAGGTAAGTTGGCACACCATCAGCCTCAGTGTCCATATCAGCTTCCAAAGCATCCAGCTCTGTGTTTTATTTTCAGAATACAGAAGACATGCTACGATGTTTAATAACTATTGAACACACAATTAATATACCAACTTTATGATGGAAGAGAGGATTTATTGAGGATTACCGCCCATAAGCTCTTCTTCATCAATGTCATCAGGCACATTATAGCTTCTACCAAGTGTTTCTTGAATTTCTGAGCTCACATCCATTAAATCCATCATCTCATCTTGCAAATTCTGCAGAGAGGACTATGTCAATACCAATAAAATGAAAAAGACATACTTGACAAAATTGCACAATTAGTTATTTCCAAATACAGTATTTGACATCTGAGGGTCAATAGTTCCATATCATGGAAACAGCCTCTACTTGGGGGCCAGTAGTTGGGGCAGGAACCAAGGACTTAAGCGGAGATTGAACTCCACTGCTCGTGATGATTTTTGGAGCAAAAGCATTCACAGATTGGCTTTTGGATATTCAAGGAACCTAAGAGGTTGTTCAGGCATCTAATCTTTTCTATTCCTCAGACTGCCTCGGACACAAAAAAAGATAGATCTTAGGAGGGAATGTTTCAGGAAGAGTACATCTATGTCTTGAATCTTCACTGTCTTCATCATGCCCTTCAGCTCCTTGTTTGCAGACTTAAGTGCTGACATCTGAAGAATAAACAAAGCAATTATCACAAAGCTAACTCAAAAGGCTTTGGTTAATTCATCTTGTCAATCAAATAAGAATCTTACAGTTTGTTGAGCATCCTTCAATCCTTCAGCAGCAAAAGCAACCTGATCTAGGTTAAATGTTTGATTATATAACATGTCACGTTGTCCTTCATACCTACGGAAAGATAAGAACACGGTAGTGACTAAAAAGGGAAAAGACTGTGGCAAGCATGTGACTAATGCAAAATAACTGCAAACTAAATTTCAGTGTTTGCCTAATTGGTCTACAACTTATCATGGACTAATTGAGAGACCAAGTGAAAGAAAATAAAATAAATAAAAATAAATAAACCATCGAGTCAGCAGTGACCCAAACCATGCAAATACAACTCGTTTCTCAGAGCACTTGTTTTACCTAATATGGTCACTAAGTAAAATCAACCTTCCCCTGGAGCATTGCTGTTGTTATCAACTTTCAGATCCATTGAAGATTTCAAAAGGAACATAATCACTGTTGATTCCTTGCTAACATAATGACAAAGCAAAGGAGGTTGAAAGTGATGAGAAGAACAAAGCCAATTTGGCATATCGTAAAAGAGAAATGAAAAGTCAGAAACCACAAATCAACGTATTTCGCTTCTTAAAAGTGTTGGTCCAATGAATCAACCTGATAGTCACTAGGTAGTCGGTTACTTAAATGCCAACAGTTGAAAGTAGGAGGTTACTATTCGTGTGGACCTCAAGTCCCTTAAATGGGTCTGATCCCATTGATAATCACCTCTCTCTCTCTCTCTCTTTATATATATATATAGTAGGGGCGGTGAAACCTGGACTTATGAAGGTTAATGAGATACTACAGCTCGAGCAAGGCACTACCACAACTTCAGTACTTAGTCAAATGTCACTTAGCACATCAAACATGGGTTCAATTGAAGGTGATGCTCGTTAAGATATGGGTTGGATATGGGTTGGGTCAAGTCAGACCCGACCCACTTTGTCCACATGCCACTTATAATGTGGGTGGTGGCATACTTGTAGCTTTTCTTATTGTTTTGTGTATTTTATTTGTAACACAAAATAGTAATTTGTATAAGGCAGGCGTGAAGTATAAGGCCCTTATTCCACTCTCTCTCTCTCTCGCGCGGCGCAGCTTGATTTCTCTTCTCTTCCTCTTCCATCTGGCGGTACACATCAAAGTCTTACATGGTATCAGAGCCAGGTTCGGTAAAAATATCTGATTTCTGCCCTAATCTTTGTTTTTCCTGCCCTAATCCCACAATCTTTGATTTCTGCCCTAATCTCTATCTTTCTGCCCCAATCCCAAAATCTCTGATTTCTGCCGTGATCTTTGTTTTTCCTGCCCTAATCCCACAATCTCCGATTTCTGCCCTAATCTCTCTTTCTGCCCTAATCTCAAAATCTGCTCTAATCTCCGTTTTCCTGCCCTAATCCCAAAACTGTTATAGTCTGCCCTAATCCCAAAACTGTTGTCGTCTGTCCTAATCCCTAGATCTATCGTGCCATAATTTCCAAAGTCGCCTGCCATCTGCCCTAAGTTCCTATCCTTGTACGTGTGGCTTCTAACTTCAAAAATGGACCACAACTGCGATTCTACTATCTTGTCATCTAGTTTTCTCTCTCAACTCATCTCATAAAAGTTGAACAATACCGATTATTTGACATGGAAACGTCAAATAATTCCATTTATCAAGAATTACTGTCTCTATAGACATCTCAATGGCACCACACCTGCACCACCAGAATGGATCATGCGGGAAGTAAAGAATGTTGCAAGACAAGTTCAAGAAACCGTTGCAAAAATTATTCTTGAATATGAGACGTGGATGGCCCATGACCTGTCTCTTGTTGCATGTATTATCTCTATGCTATCAGAGGAAGTTCGGGCGGGCGTTGATGACGATCTTTCAGCACTTGAGCTATGGAATGTACTCGCTACTACATATTCTCAAGTATCAGAAGCGAGATTCGTGCAACTCATGAGGCAGTTTCAAGTTATCAAGCGAGGTACATGCTCAATTTTGGAGTACATACATGAAATTAAAAATGTCAGTGATCATGTTGCAATCACAAGACATCCCAGTGACAAAGACAAGGTACAGCAGGCTCTAAATGGATTGGGGTCAGATTTTGATGTTTTCTGCACTACTTTAGAAGTATTACATGTTTTTCCTTCTTTTGAAGACCTGAAAGCAAAATTGATTCAACATGAAGCAAGTCGTGTACAACGAAAAGAATTGTTTCCTTCTGGCAATCACAATGTGTTGGTCACCAGGACCCATGCTTTGCAAGGAAGTCGTCCCAGAGTTTGGAACTCACAGGCAGGGATGGGGAGATGTATTCTTCCTACACCAATTACAAATGCATAGGCAAATGTACCACGAAGGATACCTACTTGCTTTTATTGCAATAAGAAGAGTCACGTGAAGTTAGAATGTTGGCATAATCCTCAAAACAAGGGAAAACAGGTTAGGCATAACAATAAGGTAGCAGGGTCAATTGTATCGAACATTCCTCCTAATGTGCAGCGGATTTTAATGACAGGTTTGTCTAAAGTCAATCTTTAGGACAATGGTATGTGGATTCTGGTGTTGCAACCCATGTGACTGATAACGTAGGTAAGCTTTCTAGTGTTCTCCCTTATTTAGCTAAAGGATCAGTTGTCACAGAAGATAATTCCCATCACAAAATATCGCATATTGGAAATACACACATATCCATGACTCATTCCTCCATACCTTTAAAGGATGTTCTTGTTATTCCAGATGTGAAGAAAAATGTCATTTTTGTGTCAAAGTTTATTGATGATACTCATTCCTCTGTTGAGTTTATTCCTTCTTCTGTTTATGTCAAGGATGCTTGAACCAAGAAGACATTCGTTGAAGGTGTTCGCAAAGGAGACATGTACGTCATTAAAGAAGCTCCAAAGGTGTCCAAGTCATGTGTTTCAGATTCATCTTTTCCTACTCATAGTGAAGTCAATATAATAGAGCATGATAACCCATCTATTTGGCATGGTTGTTTAGCACATTGTAGTCGGTTTTTCATTCAAAGTCTTGTTGCAGACAGACTATTACAAAAGTCCAGTCTAAGTTCAGTCAATGAGTCTAGCATGTGCTCAAGTTGTCATATTTGTAAGTCATGTTTTTCCCTTTCAGTCAATAAATAAGCAAAATTCGAAGTTATTTGATACCATATATTTTGATATTTGGGGGCCCATCCCTATTTCTTCTTCTTCCAGGAGCAAATATTATGTTGTTTTTATTGATCCATATTCATGTTACACTTGGATTCACTTCATGAAAAGCAAATCAGAGGTTTTTCGCTTGTTCACTCAATCCCATGCCTTGGTCCAAAAGAAATACTCTAGTAATATTGTGCATTTCCAATGTGATGGGTGAATTTATTTCAAATGAATTTACTGAGTATTTACTAAATCATGGGATCACCAGAACACATCGCAACAGAATGGTATTGCTGAAAGAAAGCATAGACACATAGTTGAAAGTGCACTAAGTATGATGCATAACACAAATGTGCCCATGAGTTTATGGACTGAAGCTTTTCATACTGTTGTTCATGTCATTAATCGACTATCATTATCTCTCCTTGAAGGAAAATCCTCTTTCTTTATTTTACATCAAGAACAGTCAAATTATGATGAACTACGTGTTTTTGAGTGTGTCTGTTATGTCCATGTTGATGTTTCCTTGAGAAATAAGTTTCAAGTTCGAGTTGTTATGTGCAGATTTGTGGGTTATGTAGAAAATTATAAGGGCTATAGATGTTACGAACCAAAGACTTGGCGCGTATATATTTCACGACATGTTGTCTTTGATGAGCTCAGGTTTAAGGATTTAAAAGAGCCACAGGCAACACTTAATGTAAGAGATAATGTATATGATTCATAGCTGAATGTTGAAATATTAGGTCAAGAAGCTGATGCATATCACGCACAAAGTGACGGAATTATTGATGAGTTCGAGGCAACCATAGATACTCACATGGAAGCACGCCTTCATCTACTCAGACCAACAGCACGCCTTCATCTACTCAGACCAACAGCACGTCTCCACTTAATCGTTTTTCAGGAATCGTATATACTCGACGATCAGTTCTAGCAACTGCTCCAGAAACTACCACTACTTGTTTACGTAGATCGGAGCATATGCGACACCCTATCGATAGATGGGTAAGTTATGATAAATTCTCTTTGAATTTTCAGCTTTTTATGACAAAATTGAGCAAAAAAAGAGGAGCCAAAATGCTATGAACACGCATGCAAAAGCAAATATTGGATCGAGGCCATGAATGATGAAATGACTGGCTTAAATGAATGTCAAACTTAGGAGATTGTTCCTCGTCCAGATGGTAAGAATGTAATGGGTTCAAAATGGTTTTAGAAACCCAAGTATAAACTCGATGGAAGCATTGATTGATACAAGGCTCGTCTTGTGGCTAGAGGCTTTACTCAACAATATGGGGAAGATTATGATGAAAGTGAGAAGTATACATGGAACAAGCTCCACGTTATGCTATCAATGATCCAACTCAATGGGTGTGCAAATTACAAAAATCGTTGTATGGGCTTAAGCAGCATCTCGCTCATGGTTCAATAGATTTTCTCTTCATATACAACAGACTGGTTTTATCAGAAGTTCACTTGATCATTCCTCATTCATATACCATTCAGGTGAACTTACTACTTAGCTACTCATATATGTAGATGACATAGTTCTTACTGGAAATTCTTCATGTCATATATCATATGTTAAGGAGGTATTGAAACAAGAATTCAAGATGAAGGATCTCGGTGAACTACGGTATTTCTTGGGTGTTGAACTTGATAGAAAAGGCGACACATTAACTCTTGCGCAACACAAATATACTCTTGATATTTTGGATAGAGCAGGTATGACAAATTACAAGCCCATAAATACTCCTAGTGTTCTCAACACAAAATTGAATGCCTCTGATGGGAGTGATACGTATTCAAATTCTAGTTTTTATCGGAAGTATAGTTGGCATGTTGCAATATCTCACTTTTACACGCCCAGATATAGTATATGCAATGAATCAGGTCTCTCAGTTTATGCACACACCCACAGAAGGACATATGGATGTTACTAAATGTATTATGCGCTATCTTAAGGCTACTCTTGGGGATGGACTCATCTACACAAGAAAGTCAATTGTTTTGCATAGACATACCATTTCCACCTATATTGATGCAGATTGGGCAGGTGATCCAAATGATAGACAATCAGTTTCAAGTTACTATACCTTCCTTAGCTCCAATCTTGTCTGTTGGAGTAGCAGAAAACAACGTGCAGTAGCCAGATCGAGCACTAAGGCTGAATATAGGGCAATGGCTGCGGTGCAGCTAAAGCTTCATGGTTGTGTCATTTTCTTGGGGAACTCTCCCTTTCCATTGCTTAATCATCTCCATTTTGTGGTAACCAAAGTGCCATCAAAATTTCTTCAATCCTATCCTACATAATCGTACTAAGCATATAGAGATTGATCAACACTTCATTCGCCAGGAAGTTGACGAGAACGAAATTGTTCCTACTTATCTACCCATGTCTCAACAAGTGGCTGATCTATTTACCAAGGGTCTGACAGGATATCATTTCTGGGAATTGAAGAACAAGTTGTACATGGTCAAACCCCATGCAGGCATGCACAACTTAAAGGGGGCTGTTAAGATATGGGTTCGATATGGTTCGGGTCAAGTCAGACCCGGCCCACTTTCTCCACACGCCACTTATAATGTGGGTGGTGGCATATTTGTAGTTTTTCTTATTGTTTTGTGTATTTTATTTGTAGCACAAAATTGTAATTTGTATAAGTTAATGAGAAGAGGCAGGTGTGAAGTCTAAGGCCCTTATTTCTCTCTCTCTCTCACGTGCAGCTTGTTTTCTCTTCCCTTCCTCTTCCATCTGGTGGTACACATCAAAGCCTTAGAATGCTCACACCCAAGGACATCAAATATCCAAGACAAGCTGGTCAACATGTGACAATAAGATAAGAAGATTCTTGAATATTATGGAGCTCTTTCTCTCTTTCTCAACTTTGATATAAACTTTACCTTTTCTAATCCAAAGATATCAAACTTTGCCAAAGTAAGCCGAAGAACATTTCTTCAACTTATTTTTTATAAAGGAAGCAACCCCCTTACTTATCAAGTCCTTGTTCTACTTGTAAACAAAGAGCATGTGTTGATAAATTAGAAAAAAAAAATGACAGTGTGTTGGTGGTCACGAGGCATGAGCACTATGTCAAATCTCACAAGCCTCCTTATTTGCTAAACAGGCATACTACAAAAAAGAAGATTATTTGCCCTTATTATCTGAAAAATGTCTTTTGTAAAAAGTTATTTTTGTGGACGCATTTACAATACATGGTTGGATATTTTTCCTTAAATTTCAAATCCACATCCTTCAAATGTGATCCCTTTAACAAAATGATTCAGAATCAATCCAGACTTCATTACAGATAAAAATCAAATTCTTGACCAAAAATCTTGTTTAGGAACAACACAGTGATAGGTTAGCCAAAATAAAGGATCGCCATATCACTAACAACTAAGGACCCATTCTTTTCCAAAGATGTTTTCAAAAACTTTTAGACCCAAGAAGCTCTTGCCACCACCTATTTAAGGAAGAGGGTATTTTCATTTTCATTGGGTAGTTTTTTTTTTTTCAATTCAAAAGATTTCCATGACTTGGAACTTTCTAGTGTCAATGTCATATTTTAGTTTTAAACAATCAAACTGATAAAACGTGTATATTTGTTGGTTAATCACAAAATCAAAAGAGATGCAAATGCTACTACATATGAAAATTGACAAACTCTGTTTAACCGAAATATGATTTTTATTGAGAACAAGAAAGGACATAGAGTAAATCTAAGACAACAATGAATATTCTTTCTTCCTGGCTTATTATCTTCAAATGATGATAATATCGCTCAAAAGAAGAGCTCTTCTAATTATCCTGGTATTCATGATGACAATATTGGAACAATTCTCACAATAATGACTCTCATCTTAATTTGTGAAGAGGCTCACAATGAAACTAAAAGTCCAAAACTTGAACCCATTGGACTAGAGATGACACTCATAATAATGAGGAAACTGGAAGCACAGAAGCTTTCCTAGAAAATCCAAAGGAACCATTAGACAACCTTAAAAAATTGTATCTTATAATATTTCAACCCTTATATGTAGATCTTGCCATCTCCCCGTAGAAACTGACCAGTTACAAATGGAACCAAAAAATCATTTTTAATTGGACAAATGCAATGAATTAGACGTACAAGTTTTGTGAAAATGTAAAACATGAGAATTAAAGGATAAAGTAAAGCAGCAGAAGTCCAGGAAAAGAATAAGCCAAGGTTAGTAGCTAAAGAATAAGCTCAAAAGTATAGAATAAAATAGAAGAGACCTTTGCCCAGTGCCTGTTACTTCATATAACTATATAAGCTTTTATTATCATTGCCTTAGTAAGCCAAAGACCACAAGGGCATAAAAAGGTCTCTTCTTGAATGGTGATTTGGAAGAACATGTTTATATGTTACCAGACAAGTATTGGGAAGAGAAAAATTTCTCCACTGTGGAAATTTTTATATTAATTGAAATAAGTTTCTAAAGCACGGCACCATGTATTTAACAAAGTATTACCACAAGTCCACAACGGCTTATTGCATATGCAAATTTGTGATGGAGTCATGGAACCACAGATAATATCATTACTGTTGGTAATGAAAAATTATAGTGAGCAGATAAAAGGTCTGCTCAGACACAAAACCAAGATACCAGATCTATGATACATTACTTTCTTTAGCAATGAAGCAGCTTCCAATGAAACCTTGCAGGGCCTTAGGCCCATCTTTATTCCAAAAAAAACAAAAATACAGGAAAAATTGAGAAGGAATGCTAAGCATGAAAGTGATAACAGATGGCACACAAAGCCCAGGAAACTCCACCAAGGATCCCCAAAACACTGGCTAAAAGTGGTTAGCCCTCTTCATATCTACAGTCACCATCTCTATACTGTATGGTCTTCCTTCTAGCAGAGTAAGGCACCGACCGGTCCGACCCATTAGAAATCTGCAGATGACTACACTTCTGAGCTATGTCCTTCCACCTTTGAGGCCAATCTCCCATGTAGTAAAGACCTAAGCATCCTTTTCCAAGACCTATTGTTAGAATATACTTAGGTGATGCCCCTCCAGAACCCCTTCTTCCACATACCATTTTATGATGCTAACCTCTGCATCATCATTTCTGTCCATGACAGTCACTGCCCTCAGTTCTTCTCCCTGATACCCAGTATCCTCCAGGATGCCAACAACTTTCTTACTCCCTTGAAGAACAACCACTGACAGCCAACTGCACTCTCTGTGCCTCTGCTTGCTACACATTAAGCCTGTCCTCAGCCACAAATCCTCCAAATCAGCCTCTGCTTCCTTCCACCTTATTGCTCTGAATGTGTCCTTACATCAATTCTACACCATACTAATGATACTACCTCTTCCCCAGGATTTCACCTTCATGAATAGACTTATTTCTAATCCACCAAATTTTCCATATAACAACATGGAACAAGACAAGCCAACCATGCCTCTCATGACTCATGCTTATATTATGAGTGCCAGAGCCAAGGGAGGTTGGCTGGGCCATGCTCCCCACCCCACCCCCCGCGCCCCACTAAGATTTTGAAAAATAATATTTTACCTCTTAAAAATTTTCAGAAATTTTAATTTGGCCCCTGCTAAAAATGTGAAAAACATAATTGGCTCATGTGAAAATTTTCCATAAATTTCATTTAGTCATAACATTTACCACATCCAGTCACCCAAGAAAGAAATCCTAGATCTGCCCCTGTATATTGTCCCTTGCACCTCCCAGCTTTCCAGCATGAGGAATGTTGTTTTTCAATTCCAAGTTTCCAATTGTATAAATGAGGGCAAAATACCCAAATTTATACAATTAAAAAAAGAATCATTAAAATCATATGGTGTAAATTCTTATACAGCTGTGTAACAGTCTTAGATTTTTTGGTTTGTAAACTAAAACTTAGACATCAGTTTCTTATTACTTTTGTATTCATATATTTTTGTATATTTTGTGTTCATCTGTCTATACAGATGAATGGCTTCTACAAGTCAGGCTCAAGGATTAATGTCTCAATGCACTCTAATAGCCTCTTATTCACTTCTCTGTACATATGGACTGTTGCTGAATAGCTCAGTGAAGGATATATTAATAGGCTACCATGAAGGGCATGACAAAGTTTCCCAGTCAACCTTCCCATTTATAATCTCCAAAGTTATATTTCTTCTTTTCTTTGGGGTGTGCTCTATGATTGCCTTTTTTCTTTCTTCATGGCTTCATAGACATATCCCATAGCAGGCCTAACCCATCTTAGAACTTCAACCAAGGGCATCGTGCAATTCCCAAGACTTATTGTTTGAAACTAGGTCTCTGGTGAAAAACTAATAGATATTAACAACTTGACATAAAACTAGGTCTATGTAACACCGATGCACCAAAAATATAAAGTATGACTTTCAAAAATTTGATTCGTTTAAATTTGTATATGGAGTTTAACAAGATAAAGGACCTCAAAAATTGCAATCGACTATCCTGGCACGATTTACCATGATGTAATGTTACATATTCAAATATGCAAAGCCAGATGAAACAAGCATCAACGTTCACCATTTAGGCAATTTACGATGAAGTGAAAATTGATACTTGGAAAAGGAAAAGAATTTCAACCACACTTATTTAATGGTAGGATGTTACAAATTTTTGTAAATGTGTGCATCAGCAAACTTACATCCGTTTTTGCTTGAGAACCCTCATGGCGCGAGCTTTGACAGCCTCTTGAGCAGGACCAGGCCTTGTCCTTTTTATTTGTTCCTTATATCTAGCAAGCTCTGCATCAAGTTTTTTTATTTTCTCATCCACATTTTCCCCTCTTTTGTTTATCTGTCACAAAAAGCAATGTACATGTAAGAAAACAATTGAAACTTCACCAGAAAATATAATAAGGACAAAGGTTCCAAGCAATAATGAAAAGAATCACAAAAATGAAGGTTTATCACACGAAAAACGTTATAAATGGCTCCATGCTACCCAATTTGTTCCAGACAGCAACTGTTTTCCATTTTCATTCTTTAGAGTCAGTTCTGATAAGAGATATATAAATTAAAAGCTCATGAAAAATGTAAGATTTAACCAGATTATGTCCTAGTTTAACTAAACTCTGAATCATGTATTAAAGCTCTAAAGTATGTCAAAGATTTACAGTTAACTAAGAATGAATAACCTTTGAATACATAGTTCAGGTTGGATGCAGCTGACTAGGAAAACAGAATCAATAAATTGTCTGATTTAAGGTCTACAATCCTAATAACTTTCATACCTAGATGCCCCCAGTACCCTAAACAAGTTGACATGGCATGGAATGTAACACGGACAAGGAAAAAAGGTTCATGCACCTATGTTGACACACCAGACACAGGTGCAGAAAGAGGTGTGGCTCTGGACTCGGCCCCAACACAGTCAATGCCATGTCTATTGTGGTCAATTTACCCATGGTTAATTTTGCCTTTGTATAGACTCAGTCAACCTTGACCAGGTATTTTAGTCTATTTTCTTTAAAAATTAAATAATAAAAGTTAAATTTTATAATTAAAGAGGAATACCTGACAGGACCCTCTTTAGATGGTAGCTGAAAATAAAACCACCCCTGCCAATAGGTTTCCTTTCCAACAGCACCCAACGATCCATGACTGTCATCTAATGACATCACAGGCATGGCAGTGACTCACCGGCAAGATGGCGACCTTGAGGCTTCCTCTGGCTGTCGCTACTTCACCTTTCTCTGTCTCTCACCAGTGGCATAGTTGCTGGATACTTTTTCTGACATGCCAGCAAGTCAAGTTCAACCTCTCTCTCTTTCACTGGCATCACCAGAACTCCTCTCTCTCTCTCTCTCTCTCTCTCTCTCTCTCGCATCACCAGAACTCCTCTCTCTCACTCTCTCTCTGTATATATATCTATCTATCTTCCTCCCTCTCTCTTTGTCTCCCTCTTTTGTGTCTCTTCCTCTCTCTGAATTTCCCTCCCCTTTCTATCTCGTTTTGTCTCCCTCTCTATCCTGACCTCCCTTCGTCTCTTTTCCTTCCCTCTCAATCTTCCTCCCTTTCTCTGTCACTCCCTTTGAATCCCTTCTCTCTCTATCACTACCTCTACATCTTCCCCACTTCCTCTGGCTCTTTTTTTATTTTTCTTTGACAAATAAGTGAAATAAATTAGTCCCTTATATGACTATTGACTACAAATGTCTTTGTCAATTAAATCCCTTTTTTTTGTGTAGCTTGATTATAATTTTCATTTTTCTTTCCCCCTTTTCTGTCTCTCTTCTTCTCTCTTGATCTACTCCCCTATTTGTCAGTCCCTCTATCTCCCTCCCTCTCTCCAGTTTTTTTCATTTTCTTTAAAAAATAAATCAAATCAAATCAAATTCTCCCTTATATCCAAAGTCACATGGGTACTTTAGTAAGGTCCACATACTTGTGTTGCCATACCCGCACCTAAAGTGAGTACTTGGATACACTTGGGTACTTCTAGCTCGATGCAGATCCAAACTACTTAAACTTGATTCAAGTTTTTCTAACTTAGTTTTCATTCTTTTTTTTAGAGTTATTGTTCATTAATATATAATGTTTTTATTTATATCACTTGTTTATTTAAATGTTGTTTTTGGATGTTTTATGCTATTTTACACACACACACACATACATTATTACATAAATATATATATATATATATTGAATGATGTCTCTAGCTTTTTAAAGTCACTCAGCCATCTAATTAGAACCGCCTATAGCGATGGACGGCTAAGAGAAAAATAAGAAGAAAAAGGTGATGTGCATTTTCATTATCTAATATTAGTTTACACTTTTTCTCTTTGTTTTTTCTTTCAACCAATCATCTGCTTTAGATGGACGGCCTTGGTTAGATGGTTGGGTGACTCTGAGTAACCAGAGTCATCGTTAACTCACTATATATATACATATATATATATATACATATATATATATATATATATACTATTGTATCTCCTTTCTAGAATTAATTTGTCTGTACCTGTATCTCTGTACACATACTAGAATTGTGTCTGCATCCATGTGACCTAGCTTGTATGACTATAAATTTTCATTTTTCCCTATCCTTTTAATTAATTTTGTCTGTGTAATTTGACTATAATTTTCATCCTGCTTCAAAGGAAATACAGAACATCAATTGTCACAACGGATGTTTTGTGAAGGATAAGTTAGGCAACTAGCTCAAACACCCATCATCAAAGATACTACCAAACAAGTAACAAACGATGCTACATCTCTTGCCATAATAGGCTGCAGGAAGACAAGATAAGTCAAACTTAGTAACAGGAATCAGAAGAGCAAAAATCATGCCAAGGACTTTTTCCCCCAAGACGAAACTATGTTTCCACATCCTTATCAGGAAATTAGCATCAGTTTCTCGGATTTAAACATGCGACGGAAGAATGACCAGCGATACCAATGTACAGCCCCCGCGCATCATGTGAAGCAAGCGATAGACTGTCCTCACATTTCGATCTAGTTGAGCATTTTAAGCCCGCACAGAAAATGAATCCATCATTTCCTTCTTTTGATGCAACGATTCAGCATGAGAAGATTAAAAAGCAAACCAGTTCTCAATTGGAGGGATTAATTGTGCGTAAAAGCAAAATCCAATTTCTCAGCTTCCAATAAACCGAAGAAAACCCACCGGCAACATTATACGAGACGCTCCCAATTTACTTAATCTTGCTTCGCACTAAGATTTTCATGATTAATCACATCTACCCACAAAGGCTACCATCACTCTTAAACCTACAAAAAGTTCTTCAAATCACAGCATCAAGAACTAACCGCAATTTTCAAAAACAAAACGGAAAAGGAAAGAAGAGAAGGGAAGAGAAAGCAAACAGCAAGAAGATAAAGGATATCACAATACGAGTAGATAAGCCGAATTCGAAGATCTCACCCTATCAGACGCATCATTGATGGAAGGCGGAGGCTCTTTGTCCTTCTTCGCACCGAAGATCCTCTTCATCTCCTGCCGGCGAGCCCCTCGAGTTTTGACCAGAAGGAAGCACGCCGGAGAGCTTGTCTCAACAAAATTGGCGACACGACTCCGAAGAAAAAGTCTGGGTGAGGGAAGAAGGATGAGACGATCCAATTGCAGTACCTCAACAAGCAGACGACGTCGCCGCGTCAATGTTCTACGCTGCCTTCGTTGAGGAGTAGTTCCTTCGCATGGAAGGAAAGACCAAGACCATTCCACTTGGTTGCTTTTTAGTTTTTCCCAGTCCCCTCGCGCTGTTGGGGTGGGGGCTTTGGGCTTTCTGATTCAGCCCATCATTGCCTTAGAATTTCATGTGGATGGCAGTTTCTCGGAAATTTAAAACCGTTGAACTCAACTCGAGACTTTTCTCCGAACAAGGGCAAGATGCACAAGAAACACACGATGAGGGAGATTCATTACATCACAATGTACTTCATAACTCTCATTTTCATCTTCATTGTTTGAGGGCTTTGTGCATACAAATTTACCCTATTGTTAAATGTGAAATGATGAAATTTATAAGATTCACAGAAAATTATAAGAATCAAATATTCAAAAATATGTTTTTGCAGGTCTTGAAATCGACCACAATCTTTCCTTCTCTACCTTCATCTAATTTGTTCTATACAATATCATTTTTACCATCTCTTTTCTACTAATACATGTCATATATGTTGCATTTCATGGTTAAATTAATTAAAAATAATTTAAAACGTTGAAAGACTCAAAAGTATATATATATATATTATTAATTTAACCATGGAATGCAACATATATGGCATGTATTAGTAGGAAAGAGATGGTAAAAATTTTATTGTATAGAACAAATTTTATGAAGGTAGAGGAAGACTAGGCAACTTGGCAACTTGGATAAGAGATAAAACCTAGACCCATTAATTTTTTTTTTTTTTTTGTGCAATCTAACCTTATGGATATGATTTTAAGAGTGATTTAGTGAGAAACATATATTAAGATCATCATTTTCTTATTTAAATAATAGTTTTTAGTAATAGAAAAATGAACGGCTCTTACAACATCAAAATTTTGATAATAGAAATATCCTTTTTTTTACAAAAATAGTTAAATTAAAATGTGATTTATATTAAATTAGTATTTATAAACACATTAGAAAGTTCATATTTTGTTTAAAGTTTTTATATGAATATAAAAGGTCTGATATATATATATATATATATATAGTCTCTTTTTCTCAATTTTCTTTTTTCATAACCATTAAGTAACCGTGAATCATAAAGAGGTCATGAGAACTGAAAAATTAATCTTAAAAGTTAAAACAGGACTCTTTCTACCCATTGTCTATTTAATTAGATATTGCCATAATAATTTCTGGAGCAAAGTATGATTTTTTTTTATCAATCTTCGTTTTTCCTCTCATAATTACCCTCGTCACCCTCTGAGTCGTGGAGCTTAAGAAAGTAACGAGAACTGAAATTTGATTTCAAATCGTATTGTGTGGTTTTGCTCATCTTTTATATATATATATATATATATATATATATATATATATATATATATATATATATATATATATATATATATATATATATATATATATATAATGGTGTTCGAGAGAGAGAGAGAGAGAGAGCTGAGCAAGATATATATTGTTATTTATTAAGATAAGAGGAAAATCAACAAGGAAGATAGCTGGTGGGGGCAGTTGCCCACGTCAGCAACAAAAATTTTATTTTATTTTTACATATTTTTATATAAATTTTTTATAATTATTCACTTATTTATATATATTGTGTTTCTTAAAAAATAAAAATTCTATAACAGTGCCCCATAACCAAAAAAATTATGGGTCTGCCAATGGTTTTAACTTTTAATAAGTATATAAAAAATCATATTTGACATTTGACCTGACAGGCGTGAACTTCAGCCGTCCTTTTCTAGTGGGGTGGCAGCTCTTTGGATTATTAAGTGCGGCAAACAAAGTGGGCATATAAAAAACTTTAAAAGAAATACAACTGTTAATTATTTGATATTTTCATATTCAAGAGGCACCAAGTCAAACAGTGGTTAAAGATGTGGCCAACTGTTGAATGTTAGATATTAAGCAATTTGGCAAGAGGGCTGATGGATCATCTCCTTCGGACGAAGTTTAACTTTTTTTCCTGCTTTTTGAAGGTAGGACTCTTTTGACACCGAGGTGGATTCGTGATATACCTGTCAACTAAAGTGTCACAGTACCATCATTTCGTTTGCAAATTTCATGAAGACGTCGCTGCCAACAATCTTCTCTCATCTCTTTCCTTTTCTCCAATGCTTAATTAGGTTTTGCTTTTCTGTTATCAATGTTGAGAAAAATAAGCATTATGCACATTGCAATCATAGCTAGACTTCTTTTTGAAGGTTGAATCAGGCATCCATATTGGTCCTCCATCCAATCATCAAGGCTTAGATATGCTCTCAACCGTTAAATCTGTTTATTATAAGCCAGCCAAAAGCCACTGCCAACAATGGCTTCTGCTGGATCCCATCGGGTAGGCAGCCCTTTTTAAACATGTTGGTTGCTTTAATATTTTCATCCGGATCTTGTGCCATTTTCGATCACTTTAATTATATTTCTAAGATTTTTTTTCATCTTAATTAATTTGTATATTTCTCTATTGGTCCCTTAATAATAAACAGAACATTAATTTTTTTGCCGATCCACAACTAATTGAGCTGAATTGCTCTGGATTCAAGGAAGTGGTCTATTGCTTAAGCTAATCCTTCGTTCACTTTCTTTAATGTCAATGGTGAAGCTAGAAATATATAACTGAGCCTGTGTCAGAATTTGTTGGTCATTTCTCAGAGATGCCGAGAAATTTTTAGGATTTAATGATCAGTGGATCGAGAGAGTGATCGGGAACTTTTGGGATATGAAGGGAGGGCTTAGACAAAGCGATCCCTTGTCACCGTACCTCTTCGTTATAACCATGGAGATTCTTGCTAGGGTTGAAGACGGGAGAGCTTTTGCCTGGGGTTCAGGTTCCAGAGTGTATTCTATTGCATCGCTGAGAGACGACAACAACTTTGACTGGGTTTTCTGGGTCCATGGCAAAACAGGGCCAACCTTGCCCACCACCTGGTGAAGTCTGCCAGTGGTTATCTGGGGAGGTCATGTTTCATTGCTAAAGCCCCTCAAAAAACTCTTCAAGCAGATCCCTATTGCTCACCTTATGTGATCTCTCATCGAGCCGACTTGAACCTACTTGTTTAAACTTGACTCGAGCTTGACTCCGTTGATAAAGGAGTCAGGATCGAGTTACAAGAGACTCGTTTAAGAAACTGAGTTGAGCCCAAGCTAGACAGGCCCAGCTCATTAAACTTGATTAAACTTGTGGAAATAGAACATGTGAAAGACATGTCGCGTTGCCATCACGAAAAGGAATGGTGCTGCAATGGTTTCCTCCTTGCTAGCAAGGACCAAGTTTGCAATTTGAACCGAACCTGATCGTTTCCACTCAGGTTGAATGCGTACTACTTTATGAAAGGCTTGGCTAATATCAAGCTAGATCTTGGCTCGAGCTTAACCAAGCTCATTTCAAGCTACCTAAACCCCGATGAATTGGATGATGTTGTATCCTAACTCATTGGTTCTTGTGGCGAGGGGTGGCAGGCCTCATTAGAGACGCCGCAGGTCGGTTTCGGTATGGTTTAGCTTGCTGGTTTGATAATAACTCTGGTTCGCGGTAGACCGAAGTTCTAATGGAATGCATCGGGTTTTTGGCTAATATGGATGATAACTTAGGGCGAACTTACATTCTCGCAAATGATGGTGATTGGAAGAAACACTTACGCAGTCTCACAGAACGTAGGTCTAACATTGCGACCGACTCACTGGGCAGCAATCGCTTCTTCAGCAGGTTTGCCATTTGCAAGAGATGGCCTCTTGCTGAAGCCTGTAATCTTTTGATGATTATTCAGGGCAGTGGATTGTATACCAAATGGAATTCCATAGACAACATGTGGAACCCATTAACAGACGGCCCTACCATGAGCTAAGGTCTTGGTGGACTACATATTACTCAATTTTGTTGCAATAAAAGGATGGGGGCCTCACCCTCAAGCAGTCTTTGTCCAGAAGATGAATAATGATAGCTTCAAGTGTCGTAGTGCAAGCGGGCAGTAAAGTCACTGAAACTCAAAGGGTTTGAGATTTGAATCTCATGTCGTGATTACTGCCATGGTCAAGTGTTTTAATCTTCTGAATTGCAAACAGTGGCAATTGTGACACTCGAAATGAACGTATTGTAAGTTCACCCAGATCTCAATGCAAGCCAGAGATAGAACCTTAAAGGATAAGAGTATGACAATGAGAGTTTTGCACCTAAGGCGGTTGCCCCTAAATAAACATTAAAAAAGATGAAGAATGATCACACAAGGGTATACTTGTAATTTCAAATCCCACTCAATATTTTGTACGGTCTGCTTTCTGAGAATTATCATGAAACGTCCAGTACCAAATATAATACTTCAAAAGCTGACCGGTTAGCCTGATTGCTTTCATTGACATTTTATGATGAACAAAGGGATGGGGAGAGGGAGAGAGAAATGTGACATTATTTCAACATTACTAATAAAGACTCCCAACTTCAGAGAGGGAGGAAGAGAGAGAGATAAATGTCACATTGAAATAGAGAATAAATGCATATGATTACCTATAAATTTAGATGACGGCATGCAACCATCGTTGACAACCGATCTCCATCACACAAAACGTAAAGCTATGAGAACCGACGAATACAACAAGCTCAATATGAAGGGAACAATGCAATAGGAACTTGAGAGCACAGCCCGAGGGACAAAACCCAACGATGGAAACTCTGCAACACATTTCGTCCAATTGAAGCTTAAATCTTGTGATGAATTTGCGGAAGCCAAGGGAACCACCAATCCACAAGTCAGCACAGCGCTATAGCTAGTCGCATTCACAGGGCCGAGCTTCAAACGCACCTCAGCCAAGAAATTAACATCAAACTGAAACCAACCTTGGGCTCTTTGCAGGATAAAATCACTAGCAACAACGTAGCTGTTATCCATCTGCGATTGTCCGGCGAACGAAGGACGAAGCATCGAAACGTTCAATGGTGCCTGATAGAAACATGGTAGCGACACCTCTGCAAACTGCTCTTCACCATAGAAGGCCATTGCTTGAAGCCTTTCATAGAAGAACCCACTTCTCTTGTTGGGGTTCCTCACAGAGACGTCGAGTGTAAGATTATAACTTAATATTCTTCTATGCCGAAGGCTGAATTCTACTAATGATGCCTTCTGTAAGCTAACTTGTAACATGGTTGGCCTAAGAACGAGCAAAGTGAGGAGGTCATATATGTTGAGGAGGATTAAGAAGACAAGAAGGAACAGAAATAAGGTCCTGAGGATGTAACTGTGGTGGTTATAATGGGATTTTTCATGGGGACTGAGAGGCTTTTGGTTTAATAATGAATGAGGGGAGATAATTGGAATACCTTGATCAGTGCTTGTCTCTCGCTTCATCAGGTAGCTTGTCTTTGAACCTGTCCTTCAGTGGCCTCCTGTATCTCTTGAATTGGGAACTGGGGAGGACGAGGAAGAATAAGAAGGAAGCGTCTCCTGGATATTAGACGAAAAGGAGATACGATCGAGTATGGATATTGGACATGGCCTCCACAAATTCTTTCCATGAGCCATTTTTAAACATGAAGCAACCGTTGAAATTTTAAGCAAAAGATAAGTTAACGAAATAGAGCCAAAACATACTAAAGAGTAGTCTGACTTTCCTTCTCTCATCTCCATTTTATAAGAGATTCGGACTTTGCTATAAATTTGCTAGGAAAGTCGTCGCTTCATCTACTGTATAGCGTTGTGGCTGACCACTACCAGATCCAATTATATATGACAGTTTGAACACGTGATAGCCTGAATCTGGGATCTCTAAGGAAAGCAGATGGCGGTAGACTTCAAATGCTTTGCGGAACTCTTTGCGGTCGGTGTAGCCCCTGATCATGGCGTTGTGCAGGAAGGTACTCTGCTTGTTGGTCCAGGAGAAGATGGTGCTGGCTTCTCGCATCGGCCGCGGTTGACGTAGGTGGCGGCCAGCTTGGCTCGGAGGAAATGATGGTGAGAGATGCCATGGACGATGAGACTGGCGTGGGCTCGCAGTACTTTGGGGAGATTCTTGGTGTTTTTAACGATGGCTAAATATTTAAATCTATCGTTAGAAAAACCACACTATACCATAAATCATTGCATGGTGTTTTTAACGATGAGTCATCCGGTAATACTTGGCAGTCTGTTGATTTCAATTTCTTGTCTCGTATCCTCTTCTCTTTTTTTTTCTTGCACCTTGAAATTGGTAGATCCAACAAGGAAAGGGACATGGAAAATTAACCTATTTAGAGAGGATTTCCCAAGAAAGAGAGAGTTGAATATGAGTCAGAAGATTATGAAAAATCTCTAAACAATTACTCATTGAAGGACAATATGACATTGTTTACTGACCATCGCATCATTCATCAGACGTTTGAGGATATGTTAATTTCCTTGAGATGGGCTTCGACCTTATGTTGCATATGCCTAACAACACGCGCCACACAGCACCATCAGGTTCCCACTCCATCTCTTCAACTAGCCTCCTTGCCTGTTCAAACAGACCATCCCTACCAAGTAATCCCACCACACAGGTGTAATGTTCCAATTTCCTCTTCAACCCCCAGTCGACCTCCATCTTCTTCCAATACTCCAACCCCCTCTCCACCATCCCTGAATGCCAGCATGCCGCCAAAACGGACGTCAACACCACCTCATCGGGCTCCTCACCTGCAGCCCTCATCTCCTCGAACACCTTCAGCGCGTCGTTTCCTAGGCCATGCATCGCATACGCTCCCACCATCGAAGACCACGAAATCAAGTTTCTATGACACATTTCATCGAACACTTGGCGCGCTCGCTCCAGGCACCCACATTTCCCATACATGCTGATGAGGGTATTGCCAACTAAAACATCTGAATCGACTCCACAAACAAAAATGACGCCATGAATCTGTCGACCTATCTGCAAAGCCGAACAGTTCGCAGAAGCTTTTAGGATCGCCGAGAAGGTCGAGTTGTCTGGTCTGCGGCCGGAGGAAAGAAGATGGCAGTAGACTTCGAATGCTCTGCGAAACCCCTTGCGGTTGGTGTAACCCCTGATCATGGCGTTGTGGAGGAAGGTGCTCTGCTTGTTGGTCCAGGAGAAGATGGTGCCGGCTTCTTGCATCCGGCCGCAGCTGGCGTAGGTGGCGGCAAGCTTGGCTCGGAGGAAATCATGGTGAGAGATGCCATGGACGACGAGACGGGCGTGGGTTTGCAGTAATTTCGGGAGATTCTTGGTGCCTAAGCAGAAATCCAAAAGAGAAGAGTACGTGGGGATGTCGATACGACTGGGCATGGCTTAAAGTCGGGTGAAAGACGAAGCTGGTTATATATATATGCCGCCTTAGTTTATAAATGAGAGTTGAGAATTGGATAAAGTAAAAATTTGGTAGCATGATCAATATATATTTTTAAATAATAAAAAATATTTGTACTTTATTTCCATTGTTATTGTTCGTTAGTATTACTTCATTGTCTTATAAATATTTTATTATCTCACAAACATTATCTAATATTATCTTTAGTGTTATCTTTCATCATCCATAATCTCATTATTTCATAAATCTTTTGTTATCTCATATAACTCATGTTTATATTTAGCATGACCTCATGCCACCATTATTATCTTACACTTATTTGTTGTTTATACACATTGTCTTATATATATTTGTTATCTTATATTTGTTTATTATCTCATACCAATTTGTTATTTTATGTGCATGCATGTGTAATGTTTAAACATAAAAGTAAATATGTATATTGCACTAAGAAATGAAAGACTACCCAAAGGTCGATTCTAGCTAAAACCCAAAAACTATATTCAAACAATACCAATGTCTAAGACAATCTAAAAGCAACCTTATACCCAACTCTTGGGATACAAGTGTATGGAGTTGAGAGTTTTATAAAGACTTCAAAAGGGCTTTAGTTTCAAAAATTATCCACATTGGCTGTAGGCTTGGATCACCATCCTTGTTCAAGTCTACTCTTAATTGGATTGTTTTGTCCTTAGACCTCATGAATACACTGTTTTTTTTTTTTAACATTGATTATTTCTAGTGCAATTAAAACTGAAGCTCCTCCTGACTTAATTAATGTTACACATTTGAGTTTGAAGTCACCAAAAGATGGAATAAATACATGAACTTAACATATGAAATATAATGCATTTCTTAAATTAAAGAGGCTTACTTGAGTTTAATCAAGTCGAGATCGTGTAACTCTAACTGGACTTGTTGATAAACTCGAGTTTTCAGATAATCTCAAGCGTTTTTTTTATTAGAGAGTTATATAATCTAATTTAAGGGCAGTCTGAGCACGGATCGGTCAAAGGAAGAGATAAGAGTTCCAACCCGATCCTTGACCCCTCCGGCTTACCAATTTTTCAAAGCGGTTATTAGGAACCAGACCCGAACCGTTCAAAGGTGAAGAAGGAAGGGAGCCAGCAAACGGCCAGGGGAAGACGGGCGCTCGTCTCGTTGGCGGTCCAGCCTGTTGGATCGCCGTCCACTCCCTTTTTAAATCCATCCGTTTCGCCCCCAACAGGCGGAACAGGTTCGATATCGGATCCCGTCGGACCTCGGAGGCCACCTGCACGGAAAACCGGCGCCAGAGAGGCGAGAGAGCGCGGGGCCTGATGGAAGGGAGCAGGCGGAGCACCCGGGTGGTGGTGATCGGAGGTGGTCCTGCCGGCTCCCTCATCGCCCGCACTCTCCAGTTCGTCGCCGACGTCGTCCTCATTGATCCGTATGCTTCTCCCTCACCGCCTTCGTTCTTTCGATCTTCCGTTCCTTTCTCATTTCCTCACTTTTTGGCTTTATATTCGTTTTTTGCTTTGAAATGTCGACGATCAGCTTTTCAAGGAATAACACGGAGAAAACTCATGTCCCCGTGATTTGAATTTAGCCGCCTGAATCAGATAAACGAAACGCGATTGAATGGAAAACTTCTTCCAGAAATGCTCGTGTTGTTATTATAGCGCTGGAAGACTTGATAGGCGACGTTGTGTAATTTTTTATCGTGTTTAATGAGTGACATTTTCTGATAATTGATGCCAAATGATCAATTTCTTCATGAAAATTATTGTTTTTTCTTTTCGAAGCAACGATGTTTTTAATTAATTATTTATTTAGCCAAATCTTGTCACCGCCCCCAAGGGGTGTTTGGCAACACGAAAGAATCTTTCTCTAAGATGGGGTTGGGACACAATACACATACTGTGTTCCAATTAGTATTTGATAAATTTTTCTTAATTTTTGGGACAACTTTATGGAATAATCTGTCTACTTAGGATTTACATGTATACATTTCTTTCTTATCTTTTTGTCATTTTGTGATCTTTGCTAATTTTTTTTTTCAGCCAACATTGAGGACATTAGCTCTAATTGGGAAATCTCAAACAAAATAGCATTTTCTCCAAATTGGTGCAACATGTTCTTTTAAGCAATCAACCATTCAATTACTAGTGGAAAATGCTTCTTTTTACTGCCATTTTCTTTTCTGAAATTTCTTCAGCACGTTCTTCTGCTTTCTTTCCTTTTTGAGAGTTTGCTCCACAGCATGATATAGGAATCCCTTGGTGGCAGCCCAAGAGACAGAATAGAACGAGCATCTCGGCTAATTGCTCATCTTATTTTAACATGAATGAGTTCACAGGAAGGAGTATTTCGAAGTTCCCTGGGCAGCACTGAGGTGTGCAGTGGAGCCCAAGTTTGCCGAGAGATCACTGATCAACCACAAGGAGTACTTGACCAATGCAAGGCTCATTACCTCAACCGCTGTCGATGTAACGGAGAGGGAGATCATAACTGCAAATGGACGGTGGATAAGCTACGATTATCTAGTCATTGCCACCGGACACCCGACCTCTGTTCCGGTAACTCGAACCGAACGGCTGAAACAGTTCAAGGAGGGTATGCATTGTATCGAAACACTGGCTGCTCATCTTTTCCATGGATTGCAGCGGTGCAAAATTTGTGCTCAGTTGTAACCTTTTCTTGTGTACTTTGTGGCAGCCCATGAACAAATGAAATCAGCCAACTCTGTCCTGATTATTGGAGGAGGGCCAACCGGGGTGGAACTCGCCGGCGAGATTGCCAGTGACTTCCCTGCGAAGCAGGTGACCCTAGTCCATAAAGGGTTGAGACTGGTGGAGTTCATCGGCTCAAAGGCTTCCGCGAAAACCTTCTCATGGTTGACTTCTAAGAACGTGAAGGTTCTGTTAAACCAGGAGATAACTGTGGATCAACTCATCTGCAAGCAGACTGAATTTGTGACAACTGAAGGTACCAAAGTTCAGGCGGATTGTTGGTTCAACTGCACTGGGAAGGAACTCGGATCCTCGTGGTTAAGGGAGGGCATTTTTAAAGACCGCGTGAACAAACAAGGACAGGTGATGGTCGATGAACATCTGCGAGTTCTAGGAACCAAAAACATTTTCGCCATTGGAGACATCAACGACACTGCAGTAAGTTTTCTTTCTCTTTTTTTCTTTACTTTCCTTCTTTTCAAGCATCTGACACGCGTTTAGGAAATTCACTCACACCAAAAGGAATTGGTAGGTCTTGGAAAATTTTAACTCCCAGGCATCCCACTAAAGTACTCCAAGGCTCAGCGTTTTGCTCTATTACTTTGCTTTAGTTAGATGTGCTCTGGTGTTTGTTAAAAAGGAAAATCTAGTTTGAGTTCGATTCAACCAAGAATAAGCTTCGTCCTTTTCAATGTGAATCAGGTTCACTGTGATACCAACCATATGGAACCTCATTTGCACATGGGATTGCACCTTCCTGTGCTTCTATTGAGCAGCTAAATAGAATATGTTTTCAATTTCAGATGAGCCATAGTTTCACCTGCTTTTTTTTCTTGATCTTTATAACTATTCCTCTTACTACAGGACGTATAAGCTAGGGAAGTGTTATATAATGTATGTCAAAGCCCTTCTAAAAGCGTAAAAAGGCTCAATTTTCCTTAGAACCTCTGCTTTTGTTTGGTTTCCTTTTTGTGTGTGGCGCATTATTGACTTGATAGAAACAAAGGAACCTTGTGAATGTTGACATAAATGCGTGATAAACAGGAAGCAAAGCAAGGGTATATCGCTCAAAAACACGCAATTGTGACGGCAAAGAACATTAAGTTGTTGATCAAGGGAGGAAAAGAGAGTCATCTGTCAAGCTACAAGCCTGCCTCGACCATGGCCATTGTCAGTTTAGGGAGGAAAGAAGCAGTTGCCCAGTTGCCTTTCTTTACGGCCATTGGACTCATACCAGGGATGCTCAAATCGAAGGACCTATTTATTGGGAAAACGAGAAGAGAACTGGGGTTAGATCCTGATGGTGTATGACCACTTGATGCTTTCTTCCTTTCTTGCCAATCGGCAAACGGGGGAAATGTGGAGGAATTGTGGTGCCTGCATGTACTGTGTTTATTATTAATATGCACACGCGTGAAAGACATCTACCCTACTACTTGACAATTCCAATGTTGTACTGTTGCCCAATTACACGCGCATCTCCACATTCATTGCTACACTGTCGACACTGATGGAGGAGCCAAATTTCTATATACACACTGAACAATTCATAGCTATTTGATATTCATTATGTATTTGTTTGAAGTTAGGGATAAGGGCGATGTGATGGTGACAACATGGCATTCTTCAAGGTTGTCGCAGTATTACCATAATGTGCCGGTCCATATCCCAACTGACACTCGTGAATGAATGATTTATGTTCTGGAGAGTTTCTGAACCTCAGTTACAGTTTCAAGCGCAGTCACAAGTGCTGGGAAAAAACTGGCACATCGCACATACATCCAGACAATTTCGTAAGAATTGTTGCACATGCAAATTAACTCTGCTAAACTTTCTGGGTATGAAGTATGAACGTCTAATTGAATTAGCATTGAAGCTACTAGTAAACTTGGATAATTTTCATGCCCAGGTCTATTCTTCGGCAACCAAAATACAACGATTCTTTTTACACCACACAAACTTAAATGGTGAAAGGACAAACGTTTTTTCCTTTCTAAAATTTATTTTAATCAAAACATATATTTTTTTATGGTCGAGATTTAGGCGGCTGTTTCTGCTTAGAATTATTGAGACGTTAACTTTATTATGTGTTGCAAAAGAGGGCACGGATACGTGAGTTGAAACATATTGTGGACATTATTTGGAGACGCCAAAGGCATGTCTGGTGCCATGTGGAGGGAGAAAGGGGAAAAGGGTAAGGGTTCAGACCTTTTTGTTGGATGGTAGGATTAAATACTCCTACTTGCCTTTTTGTTGGATGGTAGGATTAAATACTCTACTTGCTCAACCAAAGGCTCATTTTTCAATTTTTGAATTTAGAAGAGGGGAAAATGAATTGAACCTGCTTTTGAGTAATGCATGAGTACCCTTCAGGATGTTATGGACCCTACAGGTTTTAATTGAATGAACCTAGTTCTATACACCATACTGATGCATTAAAAATTAGTGTGTTAGTATAGTAAATGATGAAAATACCTTTGTTTGATTAAAAAATTGTAAATTTCAAAAATGTCCCATTTATTTCTTTTGGTGTATGTTTGTTGTGTGCGCAGGTCTCTCTTCTCCAAATGGAATCAGGGAGAGTCTACAGCACTGTCACAAAAAATGCATTCTATTGGAAAAAAACACGTATAATACGTCCAAACAGAGATAGATGTATTAAATGTGAAAAAAACATGTCTTTTTTTTAAAACACCAGAAAATAAAAAACGTGAAAAAAACGTGTATTATACATGTTTTTTTGTATTTTTTATGATTTTTTATTTTTTAGAATTTATTACATATTTTAAATTTTTTAGAAATTTGCCAAGATTTTCTTGTTTTATTTTCTAGATATACAACTTTGCGGTATTATACCCAAGAAATTTCTCGCCATATAATACTCATACATGTTTTTTGTGACAATGGTCTGGAGACTCGTAAATGATAGCCAAGCATCTCCTTGGGGGCCTGAACGAGGCCGCGTTGCATCCTGGTAATATATGGACAGGGTCAGGGCTGAGATTGATTCTATGGGCTATGGGTCTGACAACTTGTCCGGTCTTCCCAAATTGAATTTCGATAGATACTGTCAAATCCACCGCACACAAAGAAGGGGGTTTGTTTTCTTCAATTTTTGAAGAAAGATGATCCCCGGTGCTATCCTTTAATTTTTAGTTATCCAGTCAAATCTGACATCTTTTAAGTTAGAACTAACATATTTCCAAAACCATATGGTATTTATCTAACAATATGAACAAAATACATAGATTTGCAACAAAAGTCAAACTCCCATTTCCTTGAACATTAGAATGAGAATTAACGATGCAATCAACTTTTTTTTATAACCAACTAAAGAAAATCACTCGCAGCAATGCGAAGCCGCCATATGAAGGCCATGAATTCAAATATCTGAAAATTTTCTGGTCTATTAAGTAGTTCGAATTCAAATATCTGAAAATTTAAGCAGTAACACCAAAAAAAGTTCCATCTACCCTACTTGTGCCATACGGAGGTGATTAATAAGATTCACGGGACACTACAACATGAATCTGCTCCACTTTTTAGTCAAACTCATGGAAAACTGATACAATGTTTCTCTTACCAATCGTGTTGATTATGTGACGTCCAAAATAGAGAAAAAAATCTAAAATGAGGACGATCTCTGAAAATGAAAATAATACCGAAGCAATAGTGGCAATGATCAGGCTTTTTTCTCAAGACGTGTGTGGATTGAGGTAGAGGAGATTTGGCTCCTTAAGGGCAACAGCAACAGCAACACCAATATTAAGTTCTTCCAGTGGTTTGCTTCTCTCCATAGGGAAGATGAAGATCAAACACGCCCCTTGGTTCTCCGCATGGACCAACATGATCAGCAGTGTTCTCTAGATGGAAGATGAAGATCAGAAGTCGCCTGAAAATTTTCTGCCATCAAAGAATGGAGTTTGAGGTGAAATCCCATTTACCACGTCTGATATGACATGCTGCAATTCGAACCAGACATTTTCTTCTGTCCCCAAATGTAAAGATAGTCTCTCAAATATGGGAAGTGGTCAGTGAGAACATTTGATTCACCATTAATCTTAGAACAAAAGCGCATATCCTGTCTGCAAGTCTTTCGAATATATGTGCAGAAACAGGCTATCCTTTTCTCAATAACAAGCGAATCCCAATATGTACATTAGTGTCTTTTTTGCATGCATGTTTCTTCTATCAAGGAGGTAAGTTTGGTTCATGGTAACCAAACTAAAGAGAAGACATCAGTGCTCAACAAGAAGATTCAACAATTTCCAAAAAGTATAGACTTGAATCAAGATGACTTGTTAAATATGTTCCCAAGAGTCATGAATATCTCCGTCATTGTAAACAAAAGGATTATATAATGAAACCTCGGCACTCTCTTTCTCTTCATTGAGAGAAACATCAAGAGAGGTTGCAGTATCTTGGACGTAGGCACACATTAAAGGTTTGTGATTGTCCTTTTCGTTTTGTGTTCTGTCGACTTCTATATCTTCAATGTTAATCGAATCCCTCATCATATGTAAAGAATTCACAAATAGTATGTTGCATGCGTGATATTTATGTATATATGAATCTGAATTCGAATCCAATCGGACGTCATTTCTTAAATATGAATTCAATCTGATTTTTTAATCTAATATTAATTTTTTTTTCATATCGGAATTTTTAGAACCGGTTCGGTTCAAATGGATCTACATTAACATCCCTACTTGCCTCCTTGCATATAATAAGATAAATAGTTCTTATATTTTTTCTGAAAAGAGATTGGTCTCATTTCAGAATTACACAAAAAAAGGTGGCCTGCCTTATTGTAGATTCCGTGATTCATTTATGGCCATCAACTTGGCAGAAGTACAACTTGAAACGCGTGCTTTCTTCGTTGTCGACGACTTCCCAACCGTGTGGGGTCTTGTAATCCTTCAAAATTTAAGAATATGGTAGGGACCAAATTAATTGTTGCATTCTGGTCTACATTTTTGAATCCGTAGACCAGTTCCTTGGCTTCTTCGTGGAATTTTATAGAAACCAAGACGAAGCAAAAGTTCTAGGAAATTGTAATAGTTATTTCATCCCCATGATCCAAGTAAATCAGTTCATCCGTCAAGAAATTTCTAAGAAATTGTAATAATTATTTCATCCCCAAGATCCAAGTAAGTAAACCCCTTCATACATGCAAGCAATGCAAGCGCAAGTCACATCATCATGGTTAAAAATTGAAGGAAGAAAAAAAATTAGAAAGTCAGTTTTTTTTTTTACATATCCTCAGAATTGAGATTCCTAATGATCTCATATCATAAAAGAATAGAAATAAGATGCAGTTTTGTAGGTCCTACCCTCCAATTTTTGAATAAGATCTGGCGCCATTGCCGACCCACTTGTGATTGTGATGAGTTCTCTAACCGTGTGACGTCTGCTGAAAGATCTTGTAACAGAACTACTGGTTTAATATTATACATCAAAGCCAGTCCACAAGTAGTTGTTTTGATGTCAAAAACACATTGTTTTTGACATGGTCTTCATTACATCTATATGAGCCATAAGAAGACCATGTACAGTGTCAATGCCGAGTACAACAGGGCAAATTGATGTTATCATTTCATAATTCATGTGGTTTTCATAATTTTATAAAGTGGTTGTTTACCTTTTTAAAAAAGAAATTATATTCCCTTTATAATTTGTTGAGAATACTAGAAAGCCAAAAAAATCTTTTCCCTCCGTCACTGCTTAGGGTGGTTGTATTCTTCTCCTGTAAGATATTGACCCAGATGAACGGCTGATATTCCAGCTTCTAGATGGAGTTAGTTAGACTGCTTCTCAGTTTTCCCTCCTAAGATATCTGGGAGGAGTCATAGAGATGAAACAGTCAGATTCTCCCGCCTTCTTCTCGATGCAAGTAGCCAATCAGCTTTAGGCTTTTGTCTGCTCTGAAAATGAAGTTAGTGGGTGTGTTAAAACAGTTTGAGATGTGATCTTATCTTGACCTAGTCATGGTCGCTAATACTTACTGTCATTTTCCACCACATCACAGTTGGCTTCACGCCCCCATTTACTTTTACATCTCTCTTTTTCTCTCTCTCTCTCTCTCTCTCTCTCTATATATATATATATATATATATATATATATATATATATATATATTCTGAATCTTTTGATATAATTACACTCGGATTCATTTTTTAATAATTGTAGCAGCACATCCATTACTTCTATACATTCCAGAAGGCATCTTAAATGCACGTCTATGCGACCACGGACCTCTCCTTACCTTCTTTTTTTCTCCTCGTAAAACTCAACCTCATTCCTTACACGATCAATTTGCCCAAGTCATTGTTAAACGTTGACGCGAGTTCTAGATGGCCCCGCATTTTTCCCTTTACGCTGCTTCCGTTTACGTGCTCGGTCGAGCCGGGTTTCGTCGAAGGTCCAAGCTCCATGGGTCGGTCAGGTCCGAAGCCGAAATTATCTGGTTCATCAGACTCGGCGTTCAAACTAATCCCAGCCAGCGCCCGTGCCTATCCGAAGGAGCGCGAAATGGAAAAGAAAGAAAAACGGGATTCTCATCCAGCGCACATTTTGGGAAACGTTCAACAGTTTCTTGTCCTTTTCAGTAATTTCGTCGACCACTGGCATTGCTTGCTAAGCACGTCTCCTCGCTTTTCATTCTTCGGAACCGCCTCAAGGCTTTTTTGTCTCCAAAATACCCCCACCGCCTCTTTCTCCATTAAAAGGGCCCGACTCCAATCTTGCCAGCCTCATCTTCTGCTGTGCCGATGGTGGCCGACTCGTTGTCTCCCCTTAAACCCTAACCCTAGAAACCCCGTGCGATCTTCTTCCAGCGGAATACGGGCCGCCGGAGATGGAGAGCCAAGGGGAGACGCCGTACCCCGTCTACTTGTTCGACGGGGAGCAGCACCTCGACGTCGGGCACGTCGGGATTCATCCCGGGAGCCAATTCAAGGCCCTCCAGAGCGTCCTGAGCCAGAAAACCGGGCTTTCGCCGAATCAGATCTCCGTCGTTCTCGTCTGCCGGAAGGGAGCGAAGCCGTCGGAGAAGCACCAGAAGAAGCTTCCGATGAACGAAAACACCAATTTCGCCGCCATCGTCGCGCATCACAATCCCCGCAAGGACAAGAGCTGCTTCCTTCTCGTCTCCGTGCGCCGCTCCCGCCGAGAGCGCGAGCGCCGGGGCAGGAGCCGCCGGAGCGCCGCCGACGACGACGGCTCCGGCTCGTCCAGGGACGATCTCTCCCCGCCCGGCAACCCTTACGCGAATCGCCTTGCCTTTCCAGAGAAGACGATACTCCGTCGCGATCCAGCCGCCGGAGGACTCCTGGATCTGGCGGCTCTCAGCCGGATCTACTCGCCGGCAATGGACGGGCTGCTCGGCGCGGTTCAGGACAGCGTCCCGCGCTTCGGATCCTACGGCCCGAGGAGCCTCCCGATGTACGCGTTCGAGAACGCTTATCCGTACGGGTACGGTCTGCACGCAGAGAGGGCGGTGCGCGCGGCGGCCGTGGTCTGCGAGATATGCTCTGGCGCGAAAGACGGCAGGCCGGTGCCGTTCCACCCGTGCCTCTACGACGAGATCCTCGAGGAGGCGCGCGGACCGTCGCCCGCCGGACCGATCGAGAGGCCGGCGAAGTCCGGCCGCATCGAGTTGACCGCGTAGCCTGTGGGCCCTCTCGCTCGTTGTTTCTTTTAATTGGCTGGATGATGACAATTTCTTTATTTTAGACCAGGGTTTCTCCTCCCGCTGATTTGTATAGGGGGAAGGAGGAAAAGCAGGGAAAGGAGAGCGGTGGTCATGGCTTCCTTTTCCCGCCGTATGAATGTAGGAAGACGTATACGGTCGTATACTTGGGGGCATACTGGGGTTGTTCGCCGTATAAATGTACGAAACATATACGGTGGTGTACTAATGATTTAATGAAATGTGTGTTGAGTTGAGTGTGTGGATGAGGGGTGAGGAGAACGAGGTGCTCCCCCGACAAAACTTTCTTCTTGTTTTATTTTTTGGGTTTTTGCTGGTGTTTTGGGTTGATGAGTTTGTGATGAGAAATGGTGGAAGATGTTACAAAGGCTTACAAATTTGGGAAAGCAGTGGAATTAATTCTCTTCTAAGTTTCCTCTTGTTTTTTTCCTTTTTGTTTTCCGTCTCCCGCACCCAGCGTGACGTCCGGGTTGAGGGGTTTTGGGGCAGACTTGGTTGACCTGGATTTGCTTAGAATGAAGATATTGAACGGATTCGGGTTGGATCCGGTGGGGCACCTGCGTTTGGGCCTGGTTGAGGGAGATGAGAGTTGATGAGTTGGGTGGTGCTTGTTCATGTGCGTGTTTCGCTTTCCATCTGCCAAAAGAGAAAAAAGGCGGAAAAGAGAAATGCAACTGCTCCACCTCACCTCCACGTGCGGCGCCCCTTGCACTGCTGTGAAACCGAAAAATGACGTGAAAAGCGCTCATGCGGTGTAAAATTCCTTTTGGGCCATCGGTTTCGGCTGTGACAGGTTTCCTGTTTTGCTTATATATATATATATATATATATATATATATATATATATATATATATATATATATATATTGTTTACTGAACTTAGCACGTCTTTTCCAGAGTCTACCCCCTTACGTGTATTTTAATCGAATCTGGATGTTGCTGTTATTGGCTTTATTGTTGGAATTGGAAGGTACAGCTGTCTACTTAATTAATCCTTCTGTTTATTGGGGGAATTTGTTGGAGAAAAGGCGAATCCTGTTCTTAACTGCTAGGATATCTTGTTTGTTTCTTGTTCTTGAGAAGTTGGGGCTGCGGAAGCGTTAGAAAAATCTCTCCGTGTTCACACCTTTTCTTACTTGAAGAGAACAAGTTGGAGATATTTGTTTGGCAAAAGCGTAAACACTTCACTGGTAATTGGTAAATCACCATTGAATGGTATAAAGGAATTAGCTGCCCTGTCATATTTTCTTCAAGGAAAATTAATTATATAATGGATCAATTTCCTAAGCAGAGACAGAGTCGTTCTCGACTGAAGAAATAGATGCGGGAAGAAATATATGAAGGCAAACGAGAAAGTGCGGTTCTAATAGGATCCATTCCAAAACAACGCGAGATTCTTGGCGACTATACAACCAAGAGCTAATAGGATCCGATTCTTCTGCACCGTTATTAATGATGACATCACATATAATCTCTTACAAATACACAACATTTAAAATGTGCAACAGAAAATGTGTAATATGTGGCATCTTACTAATATAAACGAGGCAGTGAAACAAATTTTGACATCCAATTAAAAATTTGGATCTGATTCGGTTATAACAAATAACATCCGATCCGATTGAAGTTTAGCTTCGGATTTAAAGTAAATGTTGATCTGATTTGGATCTGATATACTTATAAACAAACATCCTTACTCAATGTTTATACTATGGTTTGGATTTGGTATAAAATTTGAATTTGGATTCGGGTTAGATTGCGAATTCAGGTCTGGTACATATTTTGTAATATATAAATATCTAAAACGGATATGATAGCAGTATATATCCAATTCAAATTCCATCTGTTTGGTCTCTTCAGATTTGTCGCTCTTTTTGATTGGATACATCTTTTAAGTGAGTTGCATTTTGAAAGAATAAGCAAAATAAATAGTTAAATGTTACAAGCTGCTTTGTTATAACGTGACATAGGCACACTTGCTCTGGGCAGGTAAGCAGTGACATATTCAGGGCAGACCCAAGGGGTTGCACTCCCTCCCTCCGCTAAAGAAAATTAAAAATGTACATATAAATTATATATATATAAATTCCCTTCAAAATTTTGGAACTATAATTCATCTTCTCTCATGAAAAAATTTATTGCTCAGCCCCTAAACATATAAGTTTGGCACCAGCGAAGCAAATAGCAACACGTAACAGGGTTTATCTAAAAGACATAGGTACTTCTTATACTGATATGTTGTTCTTTTGAAAGCTATGGTGAGAAGGACAAATAATTCTTAGAATAAATGTATCAGAAACACTGTAATCTTATTCTGTAAAACATGCCCAACACTAAATTTTTGGTAAAACTAACATCTATAATTAAATTATTTTCTTCTAGTAAAAAATGGCCCTTTTTAAACATACGTAATAGGACCACGCGTTCTAAGAACACAACCTCTTTTTATCAAACACGCTTTAAAGTGCCCACGAAAACGTGTCAGTGAGAAAAAAAAAAAAACTTGATTTTGAGAATTAAAACTTTATTTCATTTAACTCATGATCTTTACTTAAATACATGGTCTCTCATGTACTACAATGGTACAGTGGCAGAAATTCATAAATTTTCATACCTGAATTGACACTTATAAAATATTTAAATATAATAATTGAAAATAAAGAAATCGGACCCCATGTAGTTGCTCCTTTGGTACAGTACTATACACACGTACACATGTATACAAAGACAATAAATATATAAATATATATATATGTTAGATGAATAAGAAACAATGTCATAGTTAATCTTTTCTTGATTAGTAGTTGAGAAAAAAAAAGTATGAGCTAATATTAAATGACTGAAATGCCCTTTGTTATTTTTTTTTTTAAACTTGTTTTCCTTTCAACCATTAATCAGAAAAGAAGGACTGAGATTATTCTTTATCCCTTTAGAAAAGAGACGAGAGAAAGAGAGAAGAAGTAGAGAATAGGCAGCAGCGAATACACGTATAGGCCAGGTCAAATCCAAAAGAAACAGAGTACCAAGTAAAAGTAAATTGCTCCCAAACAAGCCCGCAGACTTCACTACTTCAAATGTAAACAAGAAAAGATCTATTGCAGAAGGTCGAGCAAAATTAAATAAATTCAGAAGCTATTCTGCTTATGATCTTATGATTATTCATTTAATACTGAATTCAGGAGATGCTCCAGTATTTGATCCATGGTAAATCCAACGGCGTGCCATTCAACTTCTCCTTAGTCTATGCACACTAAACAAACACAGCAAGCCACAAAATAATATCTAAAACTATCCGTAACAGATGATCATTGTCAAATGGTTCTGTCTCAAAATGTGGGTTAGTTTTATAAAGCCCTGTAAACATAATGTTTTATGAATCTACCCTAATTTTTGGAACAGTTTTAGTTAAGAATAACAATTTGTTATTGATCAAATCAAACAGCTTCTAAATGTAAATCACAAAATTCACTTTTCCAATAACTTTAGCACGGAGAGCGCTTCGAAACGTTCAAAGTTCATTCCTAACGGATCTGAACACAATGAAATATGTAAATGCAAAACCTAAATCACAAAATAATACATTTATCCTAAAACATAAAAAACAAAATAAAATTTGTAGAAAATTACAGAACATAGACTCTATAAATCCAAAGTGTACACAATATGCAAGTTGGTTCCAATAATATCAAGGTCCCCCAGCGTGTTCATCAGCTGGTTGGAAAGAAAGCTTGCCCGCCCGCCCGCCAGATTTGATTCACTGTCCTATGGTCCACGTCCTCCATTGTTGTGGCGGCAACGGCCATATCATAAAGGTGTTGTTGCCGGCGAAGAATATTTAATTTCATGCCCCTCAAATTCCAAAGACCGATCTTCATGGCTATTACTCAAAAAACAACTCTCGCTTCTTTATCCTGGTGGACCTTGGAGAGAGAAGGAGGGAGATAGAGAGCGAACCAGGGAGAAAAAAGGCGGAACATACCTGACGCCGACGGTCGGTGCCGGCAGCCGGTCCGACGCCGGTGGAGGATGAGAGTACGAGAGAGAGAGAGAGAAGAGAGTGCATTCAATTAATACTTATTAAAGTTGTTTAACAATAATGACAAACTTGAATCTCAATTACAATTACTGTGGAAATGGTTTGCAGCAAAATCAATATAATATATTTTGGTTTCAGATGTAACGAAACTGAATTAGGTGCCATAGATACAAAAACAGGTGAATTTGATTTAATACCAAACCCAGAGATCTTGATTTCGGGTGGGCAAGAGATGAAGCCCCACCAGGCAGTCAGTTCACTACGTGCTTCAACTTGCACTCACGGCCCATTCCCTTTAAGGAACAAGAAGCATAACCAGGTTTTGAACTGGAGATGCATCAACCCCAACCCCAAGACCGCCTTTTTGTCCTATGCCCATTGGGGAAACCTAGAGATCATGATTGTAAATGAAAATCTAATAGATATGTAAAATAATATATCTAAGCTCTATAGCTATGTCACCAAGATGCTGGGTGCGGGTGCGGGTGCTGGCGTGGCACATCTCAAAAAATTTAAGTGCGGCGGTGCGGCAGGAATATTTATTATTATTATTAATTTATTATTATAATATAATAATAATAATATCAAATTTATTTAAAAAAAAAACTAAAAAAATAAACTCAAATTAACATGATGCAGTTTGGGTGCTAATATGGGTTGCACCCGCGTCGCGTCGACACGGGTGCATCTTCTTTCCTGTTGTACCCTGGTAACATAGCTCTATAGCCATGATAATGGTTTGCTGTCAACTCTTGATCCTTATCAAAATAATATATCTAAGCTCTATAGCTATGTCACCAAGATGCTGGGTGCGGGTGCGGGTGCTGGCGTGGCACATCTCAAAAAATTTAAGTGCGGCGGTGCGGCAGGAATATTTATTATTATTATTAATTTATTATTATAATATAATAATAATAATATCAAATTTATTTTAAAAAAAAAACTAAAAAAATAAACTCAAATTAACATGATGCAGTTTGGGTGCGAATATGGGTTGCACCCGCGTCGCGTCGACACGGGTGCATCTTCTTTCCTGTTGTACCCTAGTAACATAGCTCTATAGCCATGATAATGGTTTGCTGTCAACTTTTGATCCTTTAGGTTGTGTTTGATAGCCTTAACTCCGTGCTGCATAAAAAGATGTGTCTTTAGAGATCCTCAGTTTGTTTTCAATAGCATGAAATTTAAATCCTTGCTACATCTTAAAAACCATGGAATTGAGGTCATGAAATTTAAATCCATAGGTTCTAGGATCTTCGATGACCGCAGATTTCTAATCGGCAATGGAGCAAACACACCCTTTTTGTCAAAGCATAAAATTCAGATAGTGACAAAGTCGTGTAGGTCATTAGACCTCTTTATGTTGAAGACAAGGAGACCTAGTCTAACCAAGATGTTCAGGGAAGCTAGTGCAGATCCCTAGAACACTTCCAAGACGAAGAAAATGTAATAAATACAAGAAGCAGAGTAATGCAAGACACAGCGACACTAGAATAGGACATGACACCTAATTGGGTATCTAATCTAGGCTTGGAAGTAGATGAACGCATAATACTTAATTCTAATATGAAAACTAATCTAATGGATGAAAAACCACTGATTAAGACTCTACAATGCGCATGAATGTTGGCCTAAACATGATTAAAATCTTATTGTTGGGACAAATATTACAGCCCTCAATACGCTACACCTCTTCTAAATATTTTAAGGCCAGAAATAAGGAAAACTATTTTTAGACTCAATCTCATGCAACAAGAACTATCAAAAAGAGTTTGCGCTAACGATTTTTCTTCAGATTTTATGACATATAGTGTCTTTTGAGTTAGCGTACTAAAAGTCCCAACCTGCACGATTAAATTTAAAAATATATTTTTAATATAAAATAAAAATATAATTAATAATTAATTATAATAAAACATTATAAATATAAAAAATTAAAAAATAAATTATCGAGACCAAATTGGAAGTATCGGGCCCACTCGGGCAAGCCCGATAACGAGTCGAGCTGGCCCGAGTCCCTTTTTTGGGGCCCAGGCTTGAGTTGGGCCAGGTACTGGGTACCCAGCGTCGGCGAGGCCCAATAACCAGCGTTGCTGACACTGATAATGATAGGAAAGAATATATATATATATATATATATATATATATATATATATATATATATACACACACAGGACTTGGATAAGAGACAAAAACCACACACACAGGACTTGGGTAAGAGACAAAAAGACCACACACACACATTATATATATATATATATATATATATATATATATATATATATATATATATATATATATATATATATATATATATATATATATATATATATATATATAATCATACCACTTGGATAAGACAAAAAAACCAGACCTATTGAAATTAATTATTAAACATTTGTTTAAAATCTAACCTTATAAATATGATCTTAAGAGTGATTTGATAAAAAAACTTATATTAAGTTTGTTGTTTTCTTACTTAAGTAATGTTCTTTTAATAGTAAAAAAATTAAGGACTCTTATGACATCAAAATTTTGGTGTTATAAAGATCAATTTTTTTTACAAAAATGACTTCAACTAAATTATGATTTATATTAAATTAGTTTTTATAAACATATTAAAAGTTCACTTTTTGTTTAAAATAAATTTTAACCAGAATTGAATAGGTTTGGTTTTCATCCCTTACCCAAGGTCTAGTACCTACCAATCACACCCTCCCTCCCTCTCTCCAATGTAAATTTCTTAATAATATATTGATATGTTTGAGTACTTCTTTTCATTTGCATGTTGGTGCCTTTAAAATTTCAAATTTTATACCTAGTGCTCCGTAGTCGGTATTTTCTGCCCCTGCCTCATGTGTGCTTCCCACCCAGCATCCCTTGCTCTGGGTGAGGGCCAAGCAGTTTTCGAAATTAACTGGAACAGCTTTAGTTGTATTCAAGTCTGGTCCTTACGATATGTAAAAGTAATGCTGGACGATCTAGAATGTTCCTTCAAAAGAGTCTTTGGTAATAGTGAAAGCATGTCATTGTTTCATTAATTCGTCTCAAAAATTAAAGCAAATTCATAAAACACTGTATTATATGGTCACATAAATCTGCCTCCATTTTTATGACAGATTCAATAGAAAACGCCTCCTTATAGCAAATGTAGGAACGAATTAGAACAGTCTGGCGCTTAATTAAGAGTTTAATAGTTTAGATTTTATCTCACATATCATGTTTTTGTTCATACCCCATTTTCGAGCAGGTTCAAATATGTTATGCCAAGTCCTCAAGTCAATTTTGGATCAAGCCATTATAAAATTACTCTTTAAAATATTGAAGATCGTCAATTAAAGAAAAATAATTGCATTCACTGGAATTCGAGTCTCATACTAGGCTTGTTGGAGCTGTCTTTAGGGAAACATGTGTGTGTGTGGAGAGAGAGATCCCAGACGAAGAACACTTTGTCTTTGTATTACATGGGAATCCTTACACCTACAACTATTAAAATCTCTGAATTCTATGTTCAAACATTTCAATTACTCGATCAATTTTGGCTTTCGGGCCTTCCAGTCCCGCCTCACATGCAACTAGTACTTGCTTGCACCTGCTTTTGCATATCATGGGTTGCACTGCCTTCGACATTTTAGTAATTTATATGCGTACCAAAGATTCAAAACCAGTGAATATGACAGATGCTGTTAACATAAATTTTGAATGGAATTGCTTCTTTGGAATCAGAAAATTCACATGAAACCTTATTCAAAAGGAAGTGAGTGACATTTACATTTGATCGGGTTCAATCAATTGAGAAACTGAAAAGCATAACTAATAGTTGCAGATAACAAGCAAATTCTTTGAAAAATATTTACTACTAGCAATTGAATCTATTCATCCAGTCCAATCTGCCTACCTTCTCAAATTGAATAAGCCAATTCAGGCAGATTGGAACTGATCTTGATAGCACAGATCAGAAGAACAAGGCTTCAGGTCTCAACCATCAAGCGAACTAGCAAGTTTTCGCAAGGATAAAGAACCTAACTTTTCCGAAGGTCAAAGAAAACAGGCATTTTAAATTTCATAAGCTTCATTTATTATCATCATATTAAGCAGTACCGAGAACCAGAAATATTGATACGGTCAACAATATGGACCCACACATTTGATATTGTCAGCCTTGTCGTGGCAACGAAATAAAAAGCAGCGGGAGACCAAATCTCAAATCCTTGAAAACAAAAACAGCAGAAAAGCGAAAAAGACCAAACAGAAAAGGGCAAACCATTTATTATACTATGTACATAATAACATCACTCAAAAGGCTAAACAGAGCAGCAGCAGCAGCAGCAGCAGAAGAGATTTTCTTTTCTACAGGCACACAGCAAAAAAACCGGCATCGTTATTTCTTCTATCCTTCAAAATTTACCTCTTTCTTGCTCTGCTTTCAGAAAAAAAAAAAAAAAAAAAAACAGAAGAAACTAAACTCCCAAGTCTCCATCAAATTCATCATGTCCAGTAAGAAAGCTAGAAATCAATAGGACCACTCAGCGGGCAGGGCGACATCAGGGGACAAGAGTTCCCGCGGTCTCTGGGGAGTGTGTGGGCCAATATGTCTCCCCATTTCTGCTCCTCCCTCTGCTGAAGGAAGCCGCCCTTGAATGTCTGAGCAATAACACCAAAAAGAGAGTAAAAAATGGAGTCAAAATGGCTGTCAGTTTCCCAGGGTGCTTTGGTGAGCGTGGGAGGGATTTCCAGGCTCTGGTTAAAAGGCATCTTCATGCCCCATATAATCATAAACATAAGCTACTTTTCAGTCGCTAACTTGTTTCTCCCTAACTATTGCGAGGACAAATACAGAAATTCCTTAAAATTTTGATAATGGAAGAAAATTTTCGAGAGCAGAATCAGGATGGTGACAGTAAAAAGAAAAGTTGAAAAATTTCAATGCTGTTAAAAGAACATTGCACCATTAATTAAATTAGAAGAGCATCTTGCTCAGTACGATTATTTTAAGCAGACAAGTGAGTTTCTAATGTCGGATGAACTGGAGTAAATTTTTCGTCTCAAATGGGTTCTCTATCAACTTCCATACTTTCAAAACTTCCTGCATTGTCCAAAATCAAAAGAGTAAGGAAAAAACATCTAATCTTTCCTAATGAAAACGTCCAACTTTTTCAATTTCCTGTACTGAATGCAAGAACATGTCCGCCATTCGCTTAAGCATGTAAAACTTTATCGGCATTGCAATTTTATTGCTTGACAAGAAGAAGAGCAAATGGCTTCGTCTGTCTGGAGACAAATTCCAAAGAGAAACCGCCATCGAAAATAGATGAAGTAGAAGACTCTGAAACGATCGAAGAAGATGAGGCAGAGACCAAAAGAAACAAAACATCCATTTACAGAGAAGCGGCTTACTCGGCTTCCAATTGCAGAAGGCTTCCGCACTGCGAACGGCGCGGGGTAAGAAAACACCCGTGCCTCCCGATTCTCGGATGAAGCCGCTCGCCCCCGAACCCACCACCCGGAACGGCAGCCCCCGGCTCTGGCTCTCAAGTCTCGGCGAGACGAGCCCCTGCACCACCAAAACAACACCGGTTCGATGTCGAAAACGAAGTCGACAAAAAACAGCGGGACAAGAAATTAGGGACAGGAGGAGGGCGCAAACTCACGTTCACTTTGAGCTGAAGATGTCCCGGTCCGACCAGCAAGCGAGCCGACGAAAGAGCCGGCTTCCAGACGTTTTGAACCGGTTTGGTTGCTCGAAAATCCTGGTAGGGAAACCATGGGTACCCTTGAATGCTCCTCCGGTAATTAACCTGACCAGAGCAGAAGAGAGAAATTAGTACAGAGAAGGGAAAAAGAGCAGAGGAGACGGGCCTAGTTGAAGTGGGATTTATAATTTCTACCTCTGGAAAGCTAGTGAGGTGGGTCGTGGGGTTGTCGATGGTCTGGTGGTGGTTATCTTCCAGGATAGAGAAGACAAGTTGGTGGGCAAGCGCTTCCATGGAGGAGATGAGGTCGGAAGCCAACTGATCAGATTCCAATCTGGGGTGCGAGCAGCGGTTCGAACGGCAGACTCCGTCCACCAATGGACCCGACAGCAGCGGGAGCCTGTTTTCCAGGCCAGCAGGGGAACCCGACAGCAGCGGGAGCCTGTTTTCCAGGCCAGCAGGGGAACCCGCCATTGCTGTCCCACACTAGCCTGCCTGCGAGAGAGAGAGAGAGGGGGAGAGATTTTGGAATGGTTAGCGTTTTGGAGGGAAAATTAATGCTCCCCTCGTTCTCTCTTTCTTCTTTTATGGCGGAGCGCTTCGACCGAGGATCCCAAAAGTTTCTTTTGGAAGAGAACACAGTAATTCCAGACAGAATGAAGCCTGATCATCATCCCGGCGCATCATAGGCAAAAGGCCGTTCTAATTTCTAAATCCAGCCAAATTACAAAATTTACGGCCTCCCCACACGCCTGCAAAGATGTCGGGGCCTTTTTAATGAATTCTGACCTAAAAGAATATTATATTGTCAGGTTAAAAAATTTGAGAACTTCGCGCCTTCTTTGGTCTTTCAAAAGCAAGCCCGTGTGGTCAATTTGCCCGCCGGCACTTAGAGTTGCAGGGGGAAATCGAAAATAATATTTTGTGCCGTGAGTCTGTTTCTGTAACATAAGGTAAAGCAATGCTCGGGAAGGAAATTAATGAATAGTCGCTTCGCTTTCCAGGGGTACCGCCGTCGGCCGGGAAATCGAAATTCTGGCGGTTGCCCTAGGGTGCTGCGCCGGCGGAGGCCAGGAAATATAATACACGATTCGTGGGCAGCGCTCGTGGAGGAAGCGTTGGCGGGAAAGCGGTGACGTGGGTCCCGCATCCGCCGGCGAAACTGGTGACCAGTTGCGCTCATTTCTTCACGATCTGTCGTCTTCACGGGTTCCGACGGCCGGTTCGGATGCGGTCTGGTTTTTACGGTCCCTACCGCGTTTTACTGTTGCTGAGTTGGTAAGACTTTTTCATAAAGAAACATAACCTCTCGGAATTCATCTTTAAAGCGTACTGCCAATTTGAGTTATCCCTCTCGGAGCTAGGGTTGTGACATCCTAGAGGAATCAAATTTATAGTGATCTACCAAAAGTCTGGCCTACACGGAGGGAAACCGCCCATAGCTCAAATATGTACTTATGGCGACTTACGAAAACCCCAAGTAACCGGATAACCGGTTGGTTGAACAGAAACGGGGCCCCTGATTCAGGGAGAGAGCGGTATTCCGATCTTCGGCGTTTGAGTTTCACAATGTTAAAGCGAAAAAACAACCAATCCATTTTCAAGTTAGAAGTAATGGCGCGTCTGGAGAAGCTGAGATGAATGTTGATGATATATTCTTTCGATCATTTTAAGAAGAGGAAAGAGTGCCTTCCATGTTGCATCATGATATGTGAATGAAACGAGGCCATATGACGACGATGTGAAACGAAGAGGAAGAGTAAGAAGTTCACGTGGCCCCTAATTTTTCAAGCCTTTTGACTTCTTGCTAGTTAGAATTGACCCCATCTCAAATAAGGAGAGGTGAGAGGATGGAGATGGATTTGAAAGCCAAAGGGAGAGGGAGAGAGTTGAAAGATACCGTTCAATTTTAGATGTACGGTTTGGATTTGATGTTTTTGGGATGTATATTAAATATAAAGTTAAGACTTTAAAACTTATATATATATATATATATATATATATATAATAACCAAACACCTAAATTAAGAACAAAAGAAACCTTACCCTTTAATTTTTGCTAAAAAAGTTAATTTAAATAAAAATATTAACATGTTAGTATATTTATAAAAACTATTTTCGTATTTAAAGGGTTTGGTTTTTTTGTTTGTGATTTATTGGTTTTTATCAATTGCTATATATATATATATATATATATATATATATATATATATATATATATATATATATATAATTGAATGGTTATTTTCAATATGTCACTCAAAAGGTCGTTCAATCCATCCTAATGAAAACAAATGATAGACAATCTTGTTATCCTTTTTCTTATTATTTGTCTTTAAATCATCCTTCATGATTAAACAATTATGATGAGTGACTTAGACATATATATATATATATATATATATATATATATATATATATATATATATATATATATATATATATATATATATATATATATATATATATATATATGAATGCTGGTAAGTAACCTTATCTAATTCATGTCTTTAGATCATCCTTGATAATTAAACAATTTTTGATGAGTGAATTGGATAAGGTTATTTACCAGCATTCATATGTATATATATATATTTATTTTTTTTGTGTATTACCCTGTACGCCTCGTACTTCGTAAAGCATCGGACGGGTGAAATGTCTCACCCAGGAGCCCCCGTCGGACCCTCTCCCTCTCGCAGCATCTCTCCCAACTGCGAGCCCCACCCAAACTCTCTCTCTCTCTCTGCCTCACCTGTGATCCCCGCCGAACCCTCTCCCTCTCACCTGCAAACCCCCTCGCTCGCTGCGCCTCCCTCTCTCTCGTGTCGGCTGGCCGGCGACGGAGTGTCGCTCTCTCCCATCGTCTATGTCTCCCCCACCCCGGCGACAGTGGTGAGACCACGAGCACGCCTTCTCCCTTGCTGCCGGAGACCGCGAGCCTCACCCAAACCCTCTCTCTCCCATTGTGTCTCCCTTCCCATCTTTGCGTATGCAAATCTGACCAGCGAGACGAGCATCGCTCCTCAGTTTTTTTTTTTTTTTTTTTTTTTCTAAAAGCAGCAAGTCATGCTAGAAGTTCCATTCTTTTCCTCTCTTTTTTTTGTGCTTTAATTTTTATCATGATATTCACATTCATGTAGGATGCATTTCAAAGGATTTTATATGAACATTCTTTCATAGGTTTGTATGTCATACAGTCACAGAATATCTGTTTGCCTTTTAATTGAGATCACATAGACTCCATCATGGAGCTAAAGAATGTTACGCACCTTTAAGTGCATTGTTCTGGTTTTTGCTCATAAGAGAAATACAAGGTTTTTATGCTTGTGAAAATTATGAACAGAAAATTGTTGCTTTATTTTTATCCATTGACCATTTGATATTTGTTATTGTTGCATGCTTTTTGTAATGGAATGTGCCGAAGATTGTTGCTAAATCGATCGAACGACCAATTGACAGTGTGCAAGCTATAGTACAGAAATTTGTTGTTTATGCATTTGTGCAGAAATGTCATCAAATATATTTTGCAGTTGCAGCTATAGTGCTTCTATGTTGCAGGAAGCTAGACATGTTTGTAAGCACAAACGATGGTGTATATTTAGAAGATGTAAATGAATAAATAAATATGGATGGAGATACAAACATGGATGGTGAAATGAATGTAGATGAAGGTGATGTGGATGAGGAGATTAACTTCAAAAGGCATGATAGCAAGAGAAAAAGTGGACAGGAAAGAGAGATTATTCAAGTACCAAATGTCGTTGCAATGCATGTATGACTATTGAACTTGACCCACATACAAATAAGTGGCATGCGTGCAACATTCAATATGCATACAATTTCTACTTGCATTCTCCTTCAAAAGTGATCTTTCTTAAGACATCGAAGAAGATTTGCACTCATAAAAAAAAATACAGTTTCGTGTAAAACCATCAACAGCTATAGAGGTGTTCACACATGATGCCAGTGGAATGGAGCATGTGAGATTTATGCATGATCAATTGTACAAGCATTTACAAAAGGTTGCAAGTAGTTGGTATGGGAAAGATAGTCAAACAACGCTAAAGTATTTGAAGAAAAGAAGTGATAAAAGCCCAAAATTTTATTACACAGTTGAAATTAATGGGATAGACCAAATAAGAAATTGTTTTTGGGCCAATACAAGTGTCTAGAAATTACTATTATTTTGGTGTGGTGTCATTTGATAAGTAATATTAAAAAAAATATCATCTCATTGCCCTATTATTATAAAAAATAATTTTATAATTTAAAAATTGTTTTTTTATTGTCAAATGGGTTGGGCCCGGGCCGAGATCCGGGATATCAGGCTGGGCCTGGGCCCGGGCTTCGGGCTGGGCCTGGGCCCGGGCTTCGGGCCTGACCCAGAACGGGTCGGTCCGACGCCCACCCTTACTAAAAAGAACGTAAAAAGAAAAAGAAGAAGAAGAAATAAAAAGAATCAAAGTTTAAGGAAATATTGTTTAAAATTCAAATAACTCTTTAACAGTCCCTCCAAAAATCATGATAAATATCATCATCAAGGGAACCTCATATCATCTCCAACATTATTTATTCTTCAACCTCCTCGTTTATTTTCCAAAAGAAATATTTGATGAAATTCTCTGCTCTGGCGAACAGTTCGTCCTCTTCTTCTACCTCCCCTTCCTTCCTAATTTGATCATCGCAAATGGTTGTGATCTCAATGACAATACCATCACTACACGTGGTTCATCTATCTTCGTTATCTTTTGTAAACGGCAACAAAAAGTCAAAGTTAGCATAAAGAATTTTGCTAATAAAAACCAACTGAAACAAAGTATAAAGTGAAGTTTAATGTTAATAAGAGAAAGTGATATACCATGGGGTTTGCCGTCGTTGCAGAGGCGGCAGCAGGCGATGACCATGGCGATGGCCACGACTACCATGCTTAAGCCGCAGGCTAATAGCCCAACAATAGCCAATTGTTCCATTTTGCTGGAGTCTAGGAGCCCACCAACTGTCAATTTTCCCATTACTGATCAGTGGAATGCATAGAAAAAGAAATGAATAAAGTGGTTGAAAATATAAAATAAATACTTATTTTTGCAAAAAATAGAGCTTGTCAACTAAAATTTTCTTATAAAAGTTTTTTTTCGATGAGGAGCTATTTGATGCATTGGAAATATAGACTTGGACTTTGAGGGCGAGCACTCGGCTTGCCAAGCTGATTCGGTTGAGGACACGACTCGAGACGGAACTGTGCCTCGGATGAACCGGTTTGAGTCAGCATTTCCCCCTTGATTAATACTTCCTGCTCTTAATTGATTAAGTGAACATGTAAAGTGGTAATAGTCAATAACTGACTGTCATGCCAATGTAGCAGTTTAGTCACTTCTAGCCCGATCTGGCCCGTTAACGATTAATTTTTTTTATTTTTTAATTTAATAAATGTATTTTATTATTAAAATCAATTTCATATTATAAAAAATTATTTTATAATTTATAATTTTGTTTTTTTATTGCCAAACGGGCTGGGCCTTGGCTTCCGGCCAGACCTGCCGACCGGGGCGGGGCCGGCCGATGCCCACCCCTACTAAAAAGAACGTAAAAAGAAGAAGAATTAGATGAAATATAAGAATCAAAGTTTAAGGAAATATTGTTTAAAATTCAAACAATTTTGTAACAGTCCCATCAAAATGGTGTATAAATATCATCATCAAGGGAACCTCACATCATCCCCAACATTCTTTATTCTTCAACGTCCTCGTTCATTTGCCAAAAGAAATTTTTGATGAAATTCTTTGCTCTGCTGAACAGTTCGTCTGCTTCTTCCACCTCCCCTTCCTCAATAATTTGATCGTCGCAAATGGTTGGGATCTCAATGACAAGACCATCACTACAGGTGGCTCCTCTATCTTAGTTATCTTTTGTAAATAGCAACAGAAAGTCAAAGTCAGCATAAAAAATTTAGTTAATGTAACGATCAAATGTGATGAGACATACAAAATTAATTTAGATAATGAAGTTGATGTGGATGAGGAGATTAACTTCAAAAGGCATGATAGCAAGAGAAAAAGTGGACAGGAAAGAGAGATTATTCAAGTACCAAATGTCGTTGCAAGGCATGTATGACTATTGAACTTGACCCACATACAAATAAGTGGCATGCGTGCAACATTCAATATGCATACAATTTCTACTTGCATTCTCCTTCAAAAGTGATCTTTCGCAAGACATCGAAGAAGATTTGCACTCATAAAAAAAAATACAGTTTCGTGTAAAACCATCAACAGCTATAGAGGTGTTCACACATTATGCCAGTGGAATGGAGCATGTGAGATTTATGCATGATCAATTGTACAAACATTTACAAAAGGTTGCAAGTAGTTGGTATGGGAAAGATAGTCAAACAACGCTAAAGTATTTGAAAAAAAGAAGTGATAAAAGCCCAAAATTTTATTACACAATTGAAATTAATGGGATAGACCAAATAAGAAATTGTTTTTGGGCCAATACAACTGTCTAGAAATTACTATTATTTTGGTGTGGTGTCATTTGATAAGACATATAAAAAAAAATACCATCTCATTGCCCTATTAAAAATTAATTTTATAATTTAAAAATTGTTTTTTTATTGACAAACGGGTCGGGCCCGGGCCGAGACCCAGGATATCGGGTTGGGCTTGGGCCTGGGCCCAGGCTTCGGGCCTGACCCAGAACAGGCCGGACCGACGCCCACCCTTACTAAAAAGAACCTAAAAAGAAAAAGAATAAGAAGAAATACAGAGAATCAAAGTTTAAGGAAAGATTGTTAAAAATTCAAACAACTCTGTAAGAGTCTCTCCAAAAATCGTGGATAAATATCAACATCAAGGAAACCTCATATCATCTTCAACATTCTTTATTATTCAACCTCCTCGTTCATTTTCCAAAAGAAATATTTGATGAAATTCTCTGCTCTAGCGAACAGTTCGTCTGCTTCTTCTACCTCCCCTTCCTCCCTAATTTGATCATCGCAAATGGTTGTTATCTCAATGACAAGACCATCACTACAGGTGGTTCATCTATCTTCGTTATCTTTTGTAAACGGCAACAAAGAGTCAAAGTTAGCATAAAGAATTTTGCTAATAAAAACCAACCGAAACAAAGTATAAAGTGAAGTTGAATGTTAATAAGAGAAAGTGATATACCGTGGGGTTTGCCATCATTGAAGAGGCGGCAGCAGGAGACGACCATGGCGATGACCACAACCACCATGCTTAAGCCGTAGGCTAATAGCCCAACAACAGCCAATTGTTCCATTTTGCTGGAGTCTAGGAGCCCACCAACCATCAATTTTCCCATTACTGATCAACGGAATGCATAGAAAAAGAAATGAGTAAAGTGGTTGAAAATATAAAATAAATACTTATTTTTGCAAAAAAAAGAGCTTGCCAGCTAAAATTTTCTTATAAAAGTTTTTTTTTTGCTGAGGGGCTGTTTGATGCATTGGAAATATAAAGTTGGAGTTTGAGGGCGAGCACTCGGCTCGCCAAGCTGATTCGGTTGAGGACACGACTCGAGACGGAACTGTGCCTCGGCTGAACCGGTTTGAGTCAACATTTCCCTTCGTTAATACTTCCTGCTCTTAATTGATTAAGTGAACATGTAAAGTGGTAATAGTAAATGACTGACTATCATGCCAATGTAGCAGTTTAGTCACTTCTAGCCCGAACTGGCCCGTTAACGATTAATTTTTTTTTTTAATTTAATAATTGTATTTTATTATTAAAAAACAATTTTATATTATAAAAAAATATTTTATATTTTATAATGTTGTTTTTCTATTGTCAAACGGGCTGGGCCCGGGCCTCCGGCCAGACACACCGACCGGGCCGGGGTCGGCCCATGCCCACCCCTACTAAAAACAACGTAAAAAAAAAAAAGAAGAATTAAAAGAAATATAAGAATCAAAGTTTAAGGAAATATTGTTTAAAATTCAAACAACTCTGTAACAGTCCCACCAAAATCATGTATAAATATCATCATCAAGGGAACCTCACATCATCCCCATCATTCTTTATTCTTCAACGTCCTTGTTCATTTGCCAAAAGAAATTTTTGATGAAATTCTTTGCTCTGTTGAACAGTTCGTCCGCTTCTTCCACCTCCCCTTCCTACCTCACATCATCCCCATCATTCTTTATTCTTCAACGTCCTTGTTCATTTGCCAAAAGAAATTTTTCATGAAATTCTTTGCTCTGCTGAACAGTTCGTCCGCTTCTTCCACCTCCCCTTCCTCCATAATTTGATGGTCGCAAATGGTTGGGATCTCAATGACAAGACCATCACTATGGGTGGCTCCTCTATCTTAGTTGTCTTTTGCAAATAGCAACAGAAAGTCAAAGTCAGCATAAAGAATTTAGTTAATGTAAACCAATTGAAACAAAGTATATAGTGAAAGTGAATGGTATCAAGAGAAAGTGATACGCCGTGGGGTTTGCCGTCGTTGCAGAAGCGACAACAAGCGAGGACCATGGCGAGAACCACGACTACCATGCTTAAGCCGCATGCTAATAGCCCTGCAACAGCCAATTGTGCCATTTTGTTGGAGTCTAGGAGCCCACCTGCTGCCAATTTTTCCATTACTGAACAACATACAAAATGAAATGAGTAAAGTGGTCGAAAATATGTAATAAATGCTTATTTTTGAAAAAAAAAAAGATTTTGCGAGCTAAAATTTTCTTATAAAAGTTTGTTTCACTAAGGAGCTATTTGATGCATTGGAAATATAGAGTTGGAATTTGAGGGCAAGCACTGGTCTTGCCAAGCAGATTCTGTTAAGGACACGACTCGAGACGGGACCGTGCCTCAACAAAACCAATCAGCATTTCCCTTGGTTAATGTTTGTTGCTCTTAATTGATTAAGTGAACAGGTGTGGTAATAGTGAATAATTGACTGCCATGCCAAATGTAGCAGTTTCATCACTTCCAACCCGATCCAGCCCGCTAACAATTAAAAAATTATTATTTTTAATTTAATAAATATATTTTTATTATTAAAAATAATTTTTATATTATAAAAATTTATTTTATAGTTTAAAATTTGTTATTTATTGTCAAACGGGCCAGGCCGGGTCGGGCCGAGACCCGGGATATCGGGCTGAGCCCGGGCTCGTGCTTCGGGCCCGACAGGCCGACCTGACGCCCAACCTTACTAAAAAGAACGTAAAAAGAAGAAGAATAAGAAGAAATATAGAGAATCAAAGTTTAAGAAAAAATTGTTTAAAATTCAAATAACTCTGTAATAGTCCCTCCAAAAAACGTGTATAAATATCATCATCAAGGGAACCTCACATCATCCCTAACATTCTTTATTATTCAACCTCTTCGTTCATTTGTCAAAAGAAATTTTTGATGAAATTCTCTACTCTGACTTACAGTTCGTCCGCTTCTTCCACCTCCCCTTCCTCCTTAATTTGATCATTGCAAATGGTTTGGATCTCAATGATAAGACCACTACAGGTGGCTCCTCTATCTTTGTTATCTTTTTGTAAACGACAACAAAAAGTCAAAATCAGCATAAAGAATTTTGTTAAAAAAAACCAACCGAAACAAAGCATAAAGTGAAGCTGAATGGTATTAAGAGGAAGTGATATGTCGTTGTATTTGCTGTCACTGCAGAGGCGGCAGCAGGCAAGCATCATGGCGAGAATGACAACGACCATGCTTAAGTAGTAGGCTAATAGCCCAACAACAGCCAATTGTCTCATTCTGGTGGAGTCTAGAAGCCCACCAACCGCCAATTTTCCAATACTGAAAAGCGGAATGCATACAAAATGAAATGAGTCAAATTGTTGATATATATAATAAATACTTATTTAAAAAAAAAAAAACTTGCGTGCTAAAATTTTCTTATAAAAGTTTTTTTTCCTGCTAAGGGGCTATCTGATGCATTGGAAATATAGCGTTGGAGTTTCAGGGCGAGCACTCGTCTCGCCAAGGTGATTCGATTGAGTACACGACTCGAGATGGGACCGTGCCTCGGCTAAACCGGTTTGAATTAGCATTTCCCTTCGTTAATACTTTCTGCTCTTAATTGATTTAGTGAACAGGTTAGGTGGTAATAGTCAATAACTGAATGTCATGCCAATGTAGTAGTTTAGTCACTTCCAATGATCCGGCCAGTTAATAAATTATTTTTTTTTAATTTTATAATTTAATAAATGTATTTTATTATTAAAAATAAATTTTTTATTATAAGAAAATGTTTTATAATTTAAAATTATTTTGTTTATTGTCAAACAGTCCAGGTCTGACAAGCCGGCCCGACGCCCACCTTTACTAAAAAGAACGTAAAAAAAAAAGAATAAGAAGAAATACAGAGAATCAAAGTTTAAGGAAACATTGTTTAATTCAAACAACTCTCTAACAGCCCCTCCAAAAATAGTGTACAAATTTCATCACCAAGGGAACCTCACATCATCCCAAACATTCTTTATTCTTCAACCTCCTCATTCATTTGCCAAAAAAAAAATTGATGAAATTTTATGCTCTGGCGAACAGTTCGTCCGCTTCTTCCACCTCCCTTTCCTCCCTAATTTGATCATCACAAATGATTGGGATCTCAATGACAAATGGTTGGGATCTCAATGACAAGACCATCACTACAGGTGGCTCCTCTATATGTGTTATCTTTTGTAAACGGTAACAAAAAGTCAAAGTTAGCATAAAGAATTTTGTCTATAGAAACCAACTGATACAATGTATATAGTGAAACTGAATGATATTAAGTGAAAGTGACATACCGTGGGGTTTGCCGCCGTTGTAGAGGCGGCAGCAAGCGAGGACTATGGCCAGGACCACGAAGACCATGCTAAAGCCACATGCTAATAGCCCTACAACAGCCCATTGTCCCATTTGGCTGGAGTCTAGTAGCCCACCAACCGCCAATTTTTTCATTACTGAACAACGGAATGCATACAAAAAGAAATGAGTAAAGTGGTTGAAAATATATAATAAATACTTATTTTTGAAAAGAAAGAGCTTGCGAGCTAAAATTTTCTTATAAAAGTTTTTTTCGCTAAGGGGTTGTTTGATGCATTCTAAAAATAGAGTTGGACTTTGTGGGCGAGCACTCGTCTCGCCAAGCTAATTTGATTGAGGACATGACTCGAGACGGGACCGTGCCTCAGCTGAACCGGTTCGAATAAGCATTTCCCTTGGTTAATACTTAATGCTCTTAATTGATTAAGTGAACAGGTTAGGTGGTAATAGTCAATCACTGACTGTCATGCAAATGTAGCAATTTAGTCACTTCTAGCCCGATTCGGCCTGTTGGCAATTAAAAAAAAATTATTTTTTAATTTAATAAATGTATTTTCCTTTGAAAAATAAATTTTTTAATATAAAAAAATTGTTTTATAATTTAAAAAATATTTTTTATTGTCGAACGGGCCGGGCCCGGGTTCCGGGCTTGATGCCCACCCTTACTAAAAAGAACGTAAGATTAAGAAGAAATACATAGAACCAAAGTTTAAGGAAAGATTGTATAAAATTCAAACAACTCTCTAAGAGTCCCTCCAAAAATAGTGTATAAATATCTTCATCCCCAACATTCTTTATTCTTCAACCTCCTCCTTCATTTGCCAAAAATTTTTTTTGAATAAATTCTCTGCTTTGGCGAACAATTCGTCTGCTTCTTCCACCTCTTCTTCCTCCCTAATTTGATCATCGCAAATGGTTGGGATCTCAATGACAAGACCATCACTACAGGTGGGTCCTCTATTTTCGTTATCTTTTGTGAACAACAACGAAAAGTCAAAGTTAGCATAAAGAATGTCGTTAATAGAAACCAATTAAAACAAAGTATACAGTGAAGCTGAATGGTATTAAGAGAAAGTGGTCTGCCATGGGGTTTGCCGTCGTTGTA
>JAANDH010000147.1:22839-50481 GCA_011799765.1 Nymphaea thermarum | reverse complement strand
TATAAATTTCATCACCAATGGAACCTCACATCATCCCAAACATTCTTTATTCTTCAACCTCCACGTTCATTTGCCCAAAAAAGAAATTGATGAAATTCTCTGCTCTGGCGAACAATTCGTCTGCTTCTTCCACCTCCCATTCCTCCCTAATTTGATCGTCGCAAATGGTTGGGATCTCAATGACAAGACCATCACTACAAGTGGCTTCTCCATCTTCGTTATCTTTTGTAAACGGTAACAAAAAGTCAAAGTTAGCATAAAGAATTTTGTCAATAGAAACCAACTGAAATAAAGTATACAATGAAACTGAATGGTATTAAGTGAAAGTGACATACCGTGGGGTTTGCCGCCGTTGTAGAGGCGGCAGCAAGCGAGAACCATGGCCAGGACCACGAAGACCATGCTAAAGCCGTAGGCTAATAGCCCTACAACAGCCAATTGTCCCATTTTGCTGGAGTCTAGGAGCCCACTAACCGCCAATTTTTCCATTACTGAACAATGGAATGCATGCAAAAAGAAATGAGTAAAGTGGTTGAAAATATATAATAAATACTTATTTTTGAAAAGAAAGAGCTTGCGAGCTAAAATTTTCTTATAAAAGTTTTTTTCGCTAAGGGGTTGTTTGAAGCATTGTAAAAATAGAGTTGGAGTTTGAGGGTGAGCACTTGTCTCACCAAGCTAATTTGATTGAGGACACGACTCGAGACGGGACCGTGCCTCAGCTGAACCGGTTCAAATAAGCATTTCCCTTGGTTAATACTTAATGCTCTTAATTAATCAAGTGAACAGGTTACGTGGTAATAGTCAATAACTGACTGTCATGCAAATGTAGCAGCTTAGTCACTTCCAGCCCGATTCGGCCCGTTGGTAATTAAAAAATATTATTTTTTAATTTAATAAATTTATTTTACATTTAAAAATAAATTTTTTATTATAAAAATTGTTTTATAATTTAAAAATTATTTTTTATTGTCAAACGGGCTGGGCTCGGGTTTCGGGCCCGATGCCCACCCTTACTAAAAAGAACATATGATTAAGAAGAAACACAGAGGATCAATGTTTAAGGAAAGATTGTATAAAATTCAAACAACTCTCTAAGAGTCCCTCCAAAAATGGTGTATAAATATCATCATCAAGGGAACTTTACATCATCCCCAACATTTTTTATTCTTCAACCTCCTCGTTCATTTGCCAAAATTTTTTTTTTTGTAAAATTCTCTGCTCTGGCGAATAGTTCGTCCGCTTCTTCCGCCTCATCTTCCTCCCTAATTTGGTCGTCGCAAATGGTTGGGATCTCAATGACAAGACCATCACTACAAGTTTGTCTTCTATCTTCTTTATCTTTTGTAAACAACAACGAAATGTCAAAGTTAGCATAAAGAATTTCGTTAATAGAAACCAATTGAAACAAAGTATACAGTGAAGCTGAATGGTATTAAGAGAAAATGATATGCCATGGGGTTTGCCGTTGTTGCAGACGCGGCAGCAGGTGAGGACCACGACGACCATGCTTAAGTCGTGGGCTAATAGCCCGACAACAGCCAATTGTCCCATTTTGCTGGAGTCTAGGAGCGCACCAACCGCTAATTTTCCCATTACTGAACAACGGAATGCATAAATAAAGAAATGAGTAAAGTGGTTGAAAATATATAATAAATACTTATTTTTGAAATATAAAAGTGTTTGCAAGCTAAAATTTTCTTATAAAAGTTTTTTTCGCTAAGGGTCTGTTTGAGGCATTGGAAATATAGAGTTGGAGTTTGAGGGCGAGCACTTGTCTTGCCAAGCTGATTCAGTTGAGGACACGACTCGAGACGGGACCGTGCCTCGACTGAACCGGTTCAAATCAGCATTTCCCTTTGTTAATGCTTCCTGCTCTTAATTGATTAAGTGAACAGGTGAAGTGGTAATAGTCAATAACTGACTCTCATGCCAAATGTAGCAGTTTCATCACTTTCAACCCGATCCGGCCCGTTAACATTTAAAAAAATTTATTATTTTTAAATTTAATAAATATATTTTATTATTAAAAATAAATTTTATATTATAAAAAAATATTTTATAATTTAAGAATTGTTTTTTTATTATCAAACGGGCCAGGCCGGGTCGGGCCGAGACCCGGGATATCGGGCAAGGCCCGACGCCCACCTTTGAATCAAAGTTTAAGCAAAGATTGTTTAAAATTCAAACAACTCTCTAACAGTCCCTCCAAAAATCGTGTATAAATATCATCATCATCAAGGGAACCTCACATCATCCCCAACATTCTTTATTCTTCAACCTCCTCATTCATTTGCCAAAAGAAATTTTTGATGAAATTCTCTGCTCTAGTGAAGAGGTCGTCCACTTCTTCCACCTCCCCTTCCTCCCTGACTTGATCGTCGCAAATGGTTGGGATCTCAATGACAAGACTATCACTACAGGTGGCTCCTCTGTCTTCGTTATCTTTTTTAAACGACAACAAAAAGTTGAAGTTAACATAAAGAATTTTTTTAATAGAAACCAACTGAAACAAAGTATATAGTGAAGCCGAATAGTATTAAGAGAAACTGATATGTCGTGGGGTTTGTCGTCGTTGCAGAGTCGGCAGCAGGCGAGGACCACGACGACCATGCTTAAGTCGCAGGGTAATAGGTCAACAACAACTAATTGTCCCATTTTGCTGCAGTCTAGGAGCCCACCAACCACCAATTTTCCCATTACTGAACAGTGGAATGCTTTGAAAAAAAATGAGTAAAGTGGTTAAAAATATATAGTAAATACTTATTTTTGGAAAGAAAAGAGCTTGCAAGCTAAAATTTTCTTATCAAAGTTTTTTTGCTAAGGGGTTGTTTGATGCATTGAAAATATAGACTTGGAGTTTGAGGGCAAGCACTCGTCTCGCCAAGCTGAATCGGTTTAGGACACGACTCGAGACGGGACCGTGCCTCGGTGGAACCGGTTCAAATCAGCATTTCCTTGGATAATGCTTCCCGCTCTTAATTGATTAAGTGAACAGGTTAAGTGGTAATAGTCAATAACTGACTGTCATGCCAATGTTGCACTTTCGTCACTTCTAGCCTGATCCGGCCCGTTAACAATTAAAAAAAATTATTATTTTTTAATTTAATAAATGTATTTTATTCTTTAAAATAAATTTTATATTATAAAAAATTATTTTTATAACTTAAAAATTATCTTTTTATTGTCAAAGGGTCGGACCTAGGCCGAGACCCGAGATATCGGGCTGGGCCGGCCGGATGCCCACCCTTACTAAAAAAAACGTAAAAAGAAGAAGAATAAGAAGAAATACAGAGAATCAAAGTATAAGGAAAGATTGTTTAAAATTCAAACAACTCTCTATTAGTCCCTCAAAAAATCATGTATAAATATCATCAACAAGGGAACCTCACATCATCCCCAACATTCTTTATTCTTCAACCTCCTCGTTCATTTGCCAAACGAAATTTTTGATGAAATTCTCTGCTCTGAAGAATAGTTCGTCCGCTTCTTCCACCTCCCCTTCCTCCCTAATTTGATTATCGCAAATGGTTGGGATCTCAATGACAAGACCATCACTACAAGACCATCACTACAGGTGGCTCCTCTATCTTCATTATCTTTTGTAAACAACAATAAAAAGTCAAAGTTAACATAAAGAATTTTGTTTATAGAAAACAACCGAAACAAAGTATACAGTGAAGCTGAATGGTATTAAGAGAGTGATACGCCGTGGGGTTTTCCGTTGTTGCAGAGGCTGCAGCAGGCGAGGACCATGGCGAGGACCACGACGACCATGCTTAAGCCGCAGTCTAATAGCCCAAAAATAGTCAATTGTCTCATTTTGCTAGAGTCTAGGAGCTCACCAACCACCAATTTTCTCATTACTGAACAGTGGAATGTATACAAAAAGAAATGAGTAAAGTGGTTGAAAATATATAATAAATACTTATTAAAAAAAAGAGCTTGCGATTTAAAATTTTCTGATAAAAGTTTTTTTCGCTAAGGGGCTGTTTGATGCATTGGAAACATAGAGTTGGAGTTTCAAGGGCGAGCACTCATCTCACCAAGCTGATTCGGTTGAGGACACGATTTGAGACGGGACCGTGCCTCGGCTGAACCTATTCGAGCCAGCATTTCCCTTGGTTAATACTTCCTGCTCTTAATTGATTAAGTGAACAGGTTAAGTGGTAATAGTCGATAACTGATTGTCATGCCAATGTAGCACATTTACTAGATATATTCACTCAAATATGTTTGGGAAATACTTCAAAAGAGAGTTCTTGGTATGTATAAGTTATTTACGTATTTTTACAAAAGAATATACTGGTGAGGTGAGAGTATTTTATTAAGCAAGAGCTAGAAGTTACAAGATATAAAGAAGACTTAATTTCATGTGATCGTAGCACACAACTTTTGTCAAGTCGTCTATGCAAATTGTGGGAGTCTATGGATGTTGTTTGTTACCACATGCTCGTAGCACACAACTTTTGTCAACTTGTCTGTGCAAACTGTGGGAGTCTATGGATGTTGTTTGTTACCACATGCTTATAATAATGAGAGTGAAAAGAAGTAAAGAACTTCCTACAGTATACATACTTGAAAATTAAACAAAACATGCCTAGAAAGGGATAGGGAAGGATGAATTTGCTGCAATGCGATTAGCAGATGTAGTGTTGCCTTTGATTGTAATGGAAAGCTTCCAAATTATGGCAAACATGTGTGTTAATCATGCATTGTCCAACAATGCATGTTATATCCTTGCATCAAACGTGTTGGCAAGACTACTAGAAGATATGCAAGATCTTCTAGCTAAACAGGTGGGAACTAGTGAACGCAGTTGCAATAAAGGTTCACAAAAGATGCTTGGTGAAATAAATGATATTGCCAATACAACAGATTGTGGACCTGTTTGTGCTAAGGGAACTGCAAAAATGAATTGAGTCAGAAATTGAGCAAACCAAACAATAAAGGTTGTGTGCAACTTGTCAATGACATGGATATGACTCCCGCATGTGTCTTCTAAGAATGAAAGCAAGGTAAAGTCATTGTATTTCTATGTCCAGTTGTCTTATATAGTACTAATCAGGCAGCTATAATTAATAGCATTTGTATTTTTTTTTTGTGCAAGAGCACTTAAGCTGACAATGACTTAGCAAAACACAAAATCTGCCATGAATGTTGAGGTTCTGATCATTATAAGAGAAATTGCGCAAACATAAAACTTGTCAGTATGGACATTTACTTACCTCACATTTTATGTACCTTTTTACACTTACTTCATATCTTATATGCTATGGTCAGTGGTATGAACTTTAACTTGTACACATCATTAATTATTTTTTTCTTGTAGATTGTCAATGAGAGCCATACACTAAGAAGTGGATGTAGTGGACGTGGCATTGTTGCATATGGAGCTATAATTTTCCGGATTAATTATTGTATTTAGTTTTCATGGAGTGCCTTTTAGCTTGAAAATATTTATGTATATGTTTGTTACACAGATGACTGTGTATATTTTTGTGAGATATTTGAATATGTTTGCTTGCTTATTGTTGGTTAGTACCAGTTCTTTTAAAAAAATTGAGTTCTTAGGCTGACTCTTCCTACAAAATGTAAATAAAATTACACTTGTGTTGCTTGTTTCTCTCTACAAACCTAAGTGCATCTGAAACTCATTAAAAACTTGAAATATTTTTGTTTCATTTTTTCCTTTTTTAATGCTTTCAACTTCTTTTCCCTTGGTAATATGGTTCTCTCTCTCTTTGTCTCTTACACACACAAGCATTTAATGATGGATCCTTCTTTGCCCATTAGAGTTGGACGAAAAAGCTTGTCATTTTAGTGTTATGTTATGTTCATCACATACTAAATGACATGAAGATTGTTGTTTGCCCCATTAACTTTACTAATATCATTACCAGCCATATATTAAGGAGTTGGGAAGGCTAAAAAGCAATATTGGACATGAGAATGTGGTGAATGTCGAGGGGAATTGTTGGGAGGCACCATTTTAGAATTGAAGCATCATCACATTAAAACCACTAGAATTTGTTTGGGTAATTTGAAAGCTATAACACATGCAACTTCAACATGTAAGTTTAAATTGAACCTATTAAGACACCCATCTAAACTTTCAAACAACATAATTGAAATATGAACACAAAACAGTAATGGGCTTTTCAAAAAGCATGTGCAAATCATCTTGTTCACATGCATTGCAAACATATGTGTCATACATTGCACAACAAAACTCTATCTCTCATTCAATACGCTTTCATACATGTTGTCACATGGTGGTGATTTATGCTATCAACCACTTTTTCTTGTCCTTTCACTAGAAGTTTAGCTTCATGCAATGCTTTAATATTCTTGTTCAGGTACTCGATCTTTGTTCTTGCATGGTTCAATTTGCTCAGCATGAAATGCACATTCTATTCATTTTCAAATGACATCATTTGCTTGTTTCCTATCAAAGTAACACAAAAAAAATTAATGACACTGAAATTTTATCTAATAACAAATCCAAGGTTGAAGATAATGAGATTAACAAATCCAATTTTGGCATCCATAGAAGAGACTTCCCATGTTGTATAATGCTAACTGGTGCTACATGTTCACACCTACAATGCAACAACGGGTATGTAGATGAGCTCATCATTGTTACTTCCATTTTCCTATATATGGGAGACTGAACAATAACAATGTAAACATTAGTTACTGCAACTTTACCAAAATGAGATCAAAGGATAACCAAAATGTGATCAAAGGAGAGAAAGAAATTTAAATTGATTATGATTTTTTTCTTTTGTGTCCTTAGGTCAAAAAATTTGGAGATGTAAGTAGTTTTGATTCTATAGTAGCTTAAGTTGGCCAAGGTCTTGAATATGCTTCACCTCATGCTTAGATAGGACCTTTTTAGTTATTGGTGGATCGTAGTAAAGAAGTATCAACAGCAAAGAATGAAAACAAAGTTTGTCATCAATTTAACTTATTCTACACACCACTTGCATGCACCAATGAGCATGTTTGGGTCTATTGAGACCCATGAATGCTTATGTTTTCTATCTACTTTCCCTTTGCAATGGATGTCTTTTTTTTTATGTTTTGTGCTTTTGCTCAATTCTTTGCGAAATAATATCATCCATTTCATCGACTTAACAGACCTGCTTAGATGACTCTTCATCTTCAAGCAATACTATTGAATTTGTTTGGTGTTCCTATGCAAGCCCAAGAATTGGTTGATCGTGTGCAAGAACTTCAGTTTTTTGCAAAGCATATAAAGAGATATCAAGATGCATTTAGATAATTCCATTTGAAGCACATCCTTGAGACCTACCATGGTTGAAACCATGTGGCTATCAAGGTTAATCACACCGACGGGACCTGAAGCCAATTGGATTTCAAAGAGAGGGAGGGAATAAGTACCATGTAGTGGAGGGTATTATTTATAGCATCATCACATATTCCATTATGAAATGCACAAAACAAAAACAGAGCAGAAATGTTTCAAAACAAAGGACATACTAGGTTGTAGCTGAAAAAACAAACGCAAGAGACAATGAGGGTGTTGAGACGGTTAGTTAGGAGTTAGATCCATTAATCATGGTATTTCCATGATTAGTTGACCGTTACAAGGATTGACATTACCTATGGAGTTAGTGAAGTAAGCAAATATATGCATGCCCCCAACAAGCTCATTTCTATGCTATTGATCGAATCTTAAGATACTTAAAAGAAGCTCCCGGGCATGGTATTTGGATGAAGCGAAATGGAAATATCGATATAGAAGGTTTTCAGATGCAGACTAGACTAGAAGTATACCCGATAGAAAGTCAACTACACGGTTTTGTATTATGGTTGGTGGCAATTCGGTCTCATGGAAAAGTGAAAAATAGAAAGTGATTTCAAGATCTAGCGCCAAAGCCGAATATAGAGCAATGACAAACACTACATGTGAACTCACTTGGCTCAAAGCGATTCTAAACGAAATAGGCTTTGAACAATCACATCCTATGAAGTTGTATTGTGATAATCAAGCTGCAATACATATAGCCGCAAACTTAGTTTTTTATGAAGGACGAAGCATATTGAAATTGATTGTCACTTTATACGCGACAAGGTTCAAAACAAAGAAATTATCACTCCTTTTGTCAGAAGTGAGGAACAATATGTTGATACCTTCACCAAAGTAGTTACTAGAGAAAAGCTTAGGAGCACTATGATCAAGTTGGGAGTTGTTAACATACACTCCCAACTTGAGGGGAGTGTTGAGATGGTTCTTAAGGAGGCTGGTTATGGCAACATTAATTGTAGATCTATTAATCATGGTATTTCCATGATTAATGGATAGTGTTACCTATATTAAAAGTTGCCCACCATGAATTGCCAATAATATATCTTTCCATGTTTTCTTACCTTGTATCTATTATATTCACTCACGTTAAAAGAATGATGATTGTAGAGTGAAACAACATAGAAAAGAAATACAACAATGAGCTCTCCCATGCTTCCCGTGGACGTAGGCATTCATGCCGAACATGCCGAACCACTTATATTCTGTGTTTTTCATTTTTCTCTCTAATCTTTAGAAGGAATGCTTACCGTAGTGGTAGTGGAGGGGCGGTCAGATTGCTCTATTGGGTGTTGTTGGTAGTGATGGTCAGACGATGTCTCGCTGGAAACGAAGGCCGGTCGAACTTTACAGGGAGCACTGGAGAGTACAAGGAATGTGTACCGTACTTTGCTCAACTTTGGCAGCAACGGTGGTGGTTGAGTGGCATCTTACCGACAAACGACGGTCGACCACAGACGACCCCCGTCTAGAGAAGAGAGATAAGATGGGATAGAGAGATGAAGCAAAGCTTGTCTCGCTAGTTAGATTTGTAGATGCAAAAAGGGAGAGGGAGACACCACAAGAAAGAGAGTTTCAGCAAGGTTCGCAGTGTCGCCACCATCAGGAGGAGAGCAAGACAATGGGAGAGGGAGGCAAAGCGAGCTACAAGACACAGCGAGGGAGAGAATTGGATAGGGGATCATGCAGGAGGGAGACACAGTAGGGGAGAGGGGCCTCGTAGGTGAGAGGGAGAGGGTTTCTCCATTCGATCTTGGCTGCATGCACTGCGTAACTAAACACACCATTCGATTGCATCGGGCCGTATAATGAGAGAGGTCGAAGGGCTTCTCCACCAAACCTGGACGAATATAAAATTATACTTGTGCTGCTTGTTTCTCTCTACAAACCTAAGTGAATTTCAAATCCAGTACCTTACCTTGTAGTAATTTTTGTTCCATTTTTTTTCTCCTTTTTTAATGCTTTCAACTTCTTTTTCCTTTGGTTATATGGTTTTCTCTCTCTCTCTCTCTCTCTCTTTATATCTCTTATGCACACAACATAACGAGCGGAGGGAAGGGGGCCGGCAGGGGCCTTGGCCCCCCCTCAAATTTTAAAAACTTAAAAAATGTATACGTAAATGTAAAAAAATTTAGTTTAATATATATAAAGAAATTTAAAAATTTCTATTTTGGATCCTATTAAAATTTCTGCACAGCATGTAATCCTACTCAGCCTGTTAGATTTGGACGAAAAAGCTCGACATTGCAGTATTATGTTTTGTTCATCACTTAATCAGTGGCCTGAAGATTGTTGTTTGCACCACTAACTTTACTAATAACATTACCAGCCATCTATGGGAAGGCTGAAAACCAATATCAGAAATGCGAATGTGATTAATGTCGAGGGGAACTGTTGGGTGGCACCATTTTAGAAATGAAGCATCATCACATTGAAACACCTAGAATTTGTATGGGTAATTTGAAAGCTAAAACACATGAAACTTCGACACTTCAATTTAAATTGAACTCATTATGACACCTACTTGACACTTTTATTGAAGATAATTGAAATACGAACACAAAATACCAAGAGAGTGTTTGAATGACACTCTCAAAAAACATGGTTTTGTGAAAACCTGGTTAAAAACTCAGTTTTGTAAACTTGGTTTGGATAACAAGTGAAAAAGTTTGCTTATAGACAAAAATAAGCTTTACTTGAAGAATCTGGGGATGCAGGTTTGTTAGGTCCTTCATGAAAACCAGGTTTTTGACAAAACCCAGTTTTAATGTCATCCAAACATTATTGAAATAGTGTTTTGGGATAAAACCAAGTTTTAAGAGTCAAACCCAATTTTAGGTTGTCATTCAAACACCACCTAATAATTCATCTCATTCCACATGCATTGCAGACATATGTATGAGACATTACATTACACACCAAGCTGTCTTTCGTTTCAATACACCACACTTTCATCCATGTTGTCACATGCAATACAACCTACCTACTAATATTAATGTTTACATTGTTAATATGGAGGTGACTTATGCCATCAATCCTTTCATTGGTAGTCCAGCTTCATGCAATGCTTCAACACCCTTGTTCAAATGCTCGATTTCTATTCCTGCACGGTTTATTTTTGTTGCACCATTGCAAGAAATGACAACATTTGTTCGTTCCCTTTCAATATATATATATATATATATATATATATATATATATATATATATATCATATTAAATGGGGGCTTTAGCTTTCGTGAGTCACTCATGCCATTTAACCTTGGCAGTTCAATTCAACATGATAACAGAAAAAATATCTATAATAATAAAATATATAACATTATTAAAATAAAAATAATATTAAAAAATAATATCAGGCTGAATTGGGTCTCGTGGAATAAACCTGAGCCGGTTTTTTTAGGCTCGAATCTAGGGTGGGTACCTGGTTAGGTACTTGGTCCAATTGCTCAGCCCTACTTATTTATTAATATTGTTGAACAATATAAATATAAGAGAATAGGCCGATACACAGTTTCAGCCAACAAATTGTAAATTGCCTAAACACCAAACAGAAATATACAAAAATATTTAAACGGAGAAAAGTGCCGACAGCCTTCAATCGACCAATTTCGACCCAATTCAAATCGACCTATGACGTCATCAACATGGTTTAGATCCGTCGACGTCCCTTTGACCTTTTGACCCTCTCCTCCCCCTTATAACTAAAAACATAAAAGAATTCTCCGGCGAGGTCCCGGTTGTTTTTGCTCCGTCCGATCCATGCTCTCTCATTTCTCAACCGTTGGATCTTGAAAGCAGAGCAGGTACGAAACATGAGGAGACAGGAACGTCCCCTTACTGATTGGCTGTACTCTTTCGTAAATTTATCTTCCGGAAAATGAAAGCCTCCGAGTGGATTCCTGGCTGGCTTCTGATACGCCCCACCTTTTTTCTCTCTGTCTCTCTCTTTCTATCCCTCCTCTCTTGCTTTTCGATTAATTTTATTTTCAGAGCTGTTATTATTTTTTTCCTGCTTCTCTGCGTTTCTGTCGGATTGATCGGCTGATTGGTTCAGTGAGGGACGGAGGGAGAGGGATGGCAATGGTGGGGAGGAGTGACCAGCCCTAGGATCGATCGGTGGAGCGGAGGGGATGGGCGCGGACGTCGCCATGGAGGGCTTGAGAGAGCGGGCGACCTTCATGAGGGAAAGCTTGCAGAAGAGCCAGGAGATCACGGACAACATGGTCTCGATCCTCGGTTCCTTCGACCACCGCCTCTCCGCCCTCGAGTCCGCCATGCGGCCCACCCAGGTAACGAGATCTTGGAGGTTCTCTCCTGATAGCACCCTAGGGTTTTGCGATTTCTTTCCTTTTCTGCTACCGATCAGCTCCTTCAGCCTCTTTTTGAAGCGCTTTTGGTTGATCCCGTGTTCTTTGTTTTCCGAATTTAAGGTTTCGTATGGGTTCGTGAAGGTTGGGTAATTTGTTTCGTTTTCTTTGGTTTCTTTTTTTCTTTGTGGTGGTTGTTCTAAGTTCGAGTTTTGCTTTTTTTAGGTGAGGACGCATGCGATCAGAAGGGCACATGAGAACATTGATAAGACGTTGAAGGCGGCAGAGGTTATTTTAGCTCAATTCGATCTTTGCAGACAGGTTTCCTCGCCTTCTTATTCTTCTGTCAAGCTCGTACCTTTTTGTTTCTCTCATGGGCGGGAAAAGGTTTTGTTTCTTTTTACTTTAAAACTTAATAAGGATGTTGAGCTGCTGGAAGATTTGGAATACGGGAGAGGCTCGAGTTTGCAGGCTTCACTCTGTTCCAGTCCTTTACTTTCTTTTGTTGCCTCGTTGATTAAAAAATGTAACCCAGAGCCTAGCATCGATTTTGCTAGGGTTTAGAAACTTGAAATTTTGAACAAACTTGAGTATGCGTGTGGTTATTTTTGCTATTATTTAGTCAAGCTTTTTGTGCTAGTTTTCCTTTTTTCGCTTCAGCCTTTCCATGTTGTTTTTCTAAGAACGGTTTGATCTAGGAAGGAGTTCTTCTGACGTTTAAAGTGAAACGAGGATCAATTATAGATGCTTAGCCAATGGTGCAGGAAGCTTCACTGTGGTCTCGTTGTAATTGGCAATTCAGCTGATGAGGCTTGGTCTTGTTGGTTAGCGGATGGGCGTATTGGTTGCTATGATCCGTTGGAATGTTGTTGCCTTCATCTATTAGATTGTATCTGGTTCTTTAGGTAGACTATGGTCAGTAGTGAAATGAAAACCGAACTAACACAGATGCAACTTCACACAGACGCAATGAACATACCGTGCCAACCATGGTCGGGCCAAGACGATTCGCCGGTCAGGCCATGGTCGGGCCACGAGAAGCGACGAGGAGAGATGGGTCGGGCCAAACTAAAAAAATTTGATTTTTTCAATACAAAAAAAAAAAAATGTTCTACGCAATTTGATTTTTTCAATACAAAAAAAAAAAAAAATTCTGCGCTCACTCGGGCCATGGCCTGGGCGGGCCCCCCCTTCCCTCTGCCCCTGGTGCCAACCCATGGATATATCATCATTCTATGCTCATTTATTCACCAGTAATACCGAATAAAAAAAGTACCACAATTATCTACCAAAATACATATTTTAAGCTGCGGTATGAAGTGTGAACAACTCAATGGTTTCCTCATATAACCCTGTGCTGGCTCATTTTTTTAGGGACATGCAAGACTTGGTCTTGAGAGTATTTCATCTTTACTTCTTTTACAAGTCCACAAATCTAAATCCCCTTCTGCCAAAGGTCCACCAGCAAAAAAGAACCCAATACAATTCTAATACTAAGACAATTCTTCAACTCTAGAAACTTAGTAGTCAAAAGCATATTTTGGCCCTTGTTCTCCACCTTCCTAACTAGGCTGGGCCTCTCAGGTACCCAAGTCAAAATATAATTTTTTTCCTCTTTCTTTTCTTCTTCTAAATTTACCTTATTCAGTTTTCCCCCTTTTGTTTCTTTCTCGTTCTGCTTCTTCTTCTAATTTTCTTCTCATTCTTCTTCCTCATTACCTTCTGAAGAGATACATTGGATATCCAAAAACTGCTCGGCAATACTCAGACATGCAAGTAATATCAGGTGATCCAAAATGGTTTGGGTAAAAATATATCTCAATGTTGGCTGGGTAAGCATCATCTAGTAAAAGGAGTAATTATGAACCCTGTAGAGTGTAGACTGTCTCTCGAGAAGCAGGAAACAAAATAAAACTCTAGGAGAATCCTTTCGTGGTAACAGTCCACGAAGGTGAAATCTTATTGGAATTTATTGCAAATTGACAGAACGCTTGTGTATATGTACAAGAAATGAGGGCAAGTTTGAAATTTATGGTCCATATGTTCACAATATTGTAAAAAATGATGCACATATGATAAACGGACTCAATACTTGGTATTACTAAGTATTGAATCCATTTGTCATTTGTGTGTTTTTTTCACAAGCTTGGTTCTCATTTTGAGGTAAGGGAGGTTGTGAGGTATTATCTATGACAAGAATCATATGTCCACAGATGATTATGAATGTTGCAACCCATTTAAAACATAGGAATGAAAAAAATTAGAATTCAACAGTCCATATGTTGATAACATGTCAATGTAAAAATAGCTAGCTACAAGTTGTTTATCTGTATGTGGTATGATAGTTGACCCTACAAAGGGTTATAGAAGTTCTTTGACAACATGTAAACACAGGAGCTATGCGATCTGCATATGATTGTGAATATGGGATATGATCAATTTGTGAAGCCTCAAAAATCATATCTATATTAAGTTTCATAAGCATCAAAAGGTTGACTCATTAAAAAGGCAATCATATCCCTATAACAGTACCACTAAATGTTATGTATCATGAAATATTATGTGCAAGGAAAGGCGTTAATAATTTATCAATCAAACACTAAAATCTTTGTCACCTGTGAAAGAGTCAAAGGCTGTTTTTAGGAGGCCATTTAGTTAAGCACATCCATAGAGTACAACTCAGATGCTGCTTTGTTTAGTTATTTATGGGTAAAGGTGATGGCAAATAAATCTAGGGACTGGTGTCACAAAAGCATCAGAATGTATGTTAGGGACCCACATGGTAGAACAGGTCAAACGGAGAAAGGCAAGATAAATGATAGACTATTCCGGTGCTGATGGTCTATGAAGAATCTCAATAAGGGCAATTTGATAAGACATCACATTCTCATAATATCATTTAGCTTGCATGCACATGTGTGTGGTAAGGAAATCTCGCAATATTTTTTTAACTATTGTAATGACGGTCCAAAATTGACTCGTGTTCTCAGTATGCATATCCCAGTTGAAGCTGTACTTGGTTTCACGCTTTCAGCTGTTACCCCAAAAAAGCTATGAACCGAGAGAATTAGTAGTATGTGACAGACAAGTATACAAACCCTTAATGATTTTTTCTAATCTTGAATATATGACCATCCATAGTTCCCCTCACATGAAGTGAATTATTTACCCTCCCTTAAGGAACACACTGTCGGTACATATTGGACTCTAGGTCCTAGTGTTGAACTTGACTCTTATACCACGATAATGAGCTGGTCCAAAATTGACCATGTACTTAGTTGGGTTGTCCTCAGTTTACCTCAGAGCTAGCTTCTGTTCACACTTAAAAGGCTATAATCAGAACAATTAATAGCATAAACCCCTAGAGATTTTCCAAAATTTTCGATGTAGGACTGTTCTACGTTCCTTTACACAAGTGAGGTGCTAGAATGCCAAAACATATTATTGTGATAATGTCATGATATTTTTCCTTTTGTCAAAAAATCTCCATCTAATGTATTTTGAATTTTGAAGATGTGTTTCTATCTTTGTTTGCTTATTTTAAAATTTTAGAAATTATTTTGAAACTCTGTTGATGTCTTTGTTAGGATTTAGGAATTAGTAGAAAACTCTTAATTTCATTTGTTCTGTTATTCCTATATTTGTTATTTTTTTGATTTTCTGGGTTTGTTATGGAGAAGCTAAGTTGCCAAAAAATACACAACAGAAACCTTGCCAGTAAAAATCTGGGAATATATATAATATCTGTGTGTGTGTGTCAATATAGTAGTAAGAGACACACAAAATTTTACAAACCTTTACCCCTCCTCTTGAGGGATACAATATGAAAGGATGCATGTAAGTCTGAGGAAAGTGATTCCTTTGTATCACAAGTGCCTTCTCCCTTGATTCACCACTTGGTAGTTTGAGAGGTCAAAGCTTGTCTGTGCCCCTTAATCCCTGTTGTAGAGCCGGTAGGTGTTGCTAGTTAACTTGCTCTAATGGCTTTCTGTTTTGATCAATATAAATTAACTAACTGTTTTTCTTCGCTTTTGTCTGCTTCTTGAGGGCATCTTGGTTTATCTCTTTTACTGGTATTTTTCTGGAGCTCAAAGTACTGAAAAATTGGTATGATCGTCGTGGGCTGATGTGGTCTCTTTAAAAATGGCAGGCAGAATTTAAGATAATGAAGGGGCCTCGAGAGGATCTTAGTGGCTTTCTGGAAGCAGTGGATCAGCTGAGAAACAACGTTAATTTCTTCAGTTCTAACAAAAGCTTCAAAAATAATGATGGTGTCCTTAATCATGCAAATGGTTTGCTTGCTAAGGCTATGCAGAAGCTTGAAGAAGAGTTTAAGCAACTGTTAGCTTCTTATAGGTATGCTTTTTACTTCCTTATGACAGATGATTTTAGTTGATATTCCTTGATAGCTGTATTTTGTTTGAGCATGATATTATTTATTGAGAATTGAACCATAAGAATGCCATGAGTTATCTTTGTGCAAATTCTTTCAGCATGAGCTTTTTGTCAGCCAAGCACCAGCTTTGATCTGAACTCTGAAGTACTTAGATGCGATGCATATGGAAAAAATGAAATGCTTGACACCGATTTCATGTCTTTTTTTTCCCCTGGCCATGTTAAAACAACTTTCTGTCCAGTCTCCCACTTGTGAACAGCTTTTAGGTGTGCCTCTTTTTGTGTTGCTTTATCTTTCAGTTCTCCGTTTGAATAGTTTCTGTATGGAAGAATCACACTGATCTAAACCCTTAGGTTGCACTTCCTTTTACATAATATTCAATCTTTTCTTACATAAACTAACTGGATTTGTAATTTCTTATGGTGCCAAATAGTTCCATATTTGGTGCAGGGAAGTTTTTAGGCCTTCAATACACTCTAATAATATGGCTTTTTCTCCACTTCAGTAAAGTTGTGGAACCTGATCGACTGTTTGAGTGCCTTCCCAATTCTTTGCGGCCGTCTACTGGATCTCCTGGTCCACATGGTGATTCTGGTGTCAGGAATGCTCCCATTCCCAATCATGCTGAACAAATGAAAAGTACAGATGCTACAGTACATACACTTCCAACTCTTATACCTCCGAGGATAATGCCACTGTTACATGATTTGGTAGAACGGATGGTACAAGCAGGTCACCAGCATCAATGCATAAAAATCTACAGGTTTATAGACCTTTCTTTTTTGCTTTTGTGGCTTTGCTACATTTTCCCAACTTGATGTTGGTCTTTTTTTATTTTAAGTTATGTGTCAATGGAACTGATTGCATACTTGTAAAAATTTAGCTAGGTGCACACTGGACAATCATTGTGAATAAAAAATGCAAATTCAGAAATGAAGCACTTGTTGGTACAAAATGATCGCACTAGCCATTTCGATTGTTTGGAGAAATATGCTTCACCTTACAATTATAGGATACAAATTGCTTTTGCTAAAGAAAATGTTTGAGAAGCAGAGGGGACTGTCTGTCACTCCCCTCCCACCACCATTACATGTCTGCACCGCTTTTATAAGTTACAGATAAAATGTGGTCAACGAAGTAAAATTCCTCAAAATGTTGTATGTGGAAGGATTCGTCTGTTTGTGTGTATGTGTCTGTGATGCAAACTAATGCATGTGTTCATGTGCCAGGAGATAGTCTTTTTCTATTCTAGTGTCATTTCTCTTCCTTCCTGTCAGAGTTTGACACTCATCTGCCTGAGTCTGTTCCTATTCCTTCATCACATGGGTGCTGATATAGAACTGCGATGTATTAGTGTGCGCACCACATGAACAAGAGGTCATCAACATTAAAGTTGGGGTCCTAAAAGTATAGATTTTAAATGTTTCAATAAATAATCGACAACGATCTTTATGTATTTTTAAAATTCTGTGAATAATAATTTTAATATTGAAAAAAGTGCAAGCTGTTGCCTTATTTTTTGCTCTCCTCGGCAACCAGGTGGAGAGGGGCACCAGCTTGCCCCCAAGTGTCCCATCTCCTGCTGCCATGGGGAAAAAGGAAGGCTTTCTCTTTTTGTACATGCAAACCTTAATCAGGATGCAATAGATTTGGAAACTAGAGGTATTGAGTCCCTACAGCATAGGCTGTTTCTTTGTAACACTTCTATAAGATGAGAAGTTTGTGTTTAGTCGATGGCTGACCGTCTGGCTTTGAGTGTGCGATGTTAGAGGCATAGCAGAAACAAGAAATTTAGAAAGGAAAATGTCTGGTCATGTCATTACATTTTTCCTTAATTCTGATTATCTTTGCCTTTAGGTTTGTCATGCTGCTTAGTTTTGGGTATTTTGAGAAGGGTATTTCGGACTAGCATCTATAACAACTTTGAAATTTGAGATTCTGGTTTTCTCACATTTATGTTCAGCGTATCAAAAAATGTGTCTTTCTGGCCTTGTCGGTTTTCATATTTTTAAGTTAACATAGTTACATGGTAAAAAAAAAAAAAACTGAATATATTGTGGCATGATGGCAGCAAGGTGTTGCTAAAACTGGAATTGGCCGATTTACTTATATTCGTGTCATAAAAGTTTCTTTCTTCTCCACCTTGGATGACTGTGATACAAAAAATGCCCCACAAAATTTAAAAGTACTGATGTTATGTTAGAATTGTGTTGGTAGCCCAATAATAATGGACATGACTTTTCTGTGCACACTATCTCTTTTTATTTTTAACTTCTTGAAACCCTTTCTCTTCCCCACTCTCTCGTTAAGTGTAATGTGAAGGGGAAGAAAGCGATGATACTTCATTTTTGCTTCTTGCCTTCTTTTTCTTATCTGTAAAGCAAAAATTCTGATCATATTAAAATTATGTTAGTGGCCAATAGTAACAGGCATGACCTTTCTGTACAAAATGTTTCTTTCTGATTTTTGCTGTTTTTACTTTGCAGAACATTTCAATTCTCTCTTTCTCCCTCTCTCTCTTTCTTAATTTGATCTCAAGTGGTGGGAATGTGGTGACCGTTCATTTCCTCTATACAGCATTTCATATCTTATCTGTAACACAATTTTATAAGCACATGTGCTTAAACAGATGCCCGTTTTAGCAATATCTAGGCATAAGAGCAAGTATCAGCAAACCTTGAGTTTTTGTGGAAACTGATGCCAACATCATGGCTACTGCATCATATCACGGACAATCACCAAATAGGCTGATGCACCTGACCTGAGTCACCTTGATTGCAGAATGTGGTGCAGGCACAACTATCAATTTTTGATGTATTATTCTAATCCAAATTGCAGATACCTTTTATATATGCAAATGAGCTTATTTTACAAAATCTGCACAAACAATATATATATATATATATATATATATATATATATGTGTGTGTGTGTGTGTGTGTGTGTATTATATTATATGAAGAGGGAGAGCGAGAACGAGTCAATGCTGCCGGATGTTAGTTGCTGAATGGTTAAAATTTAAGAAGTCATTGCTAAAGGACCATAAATTGTCACTAAAGTCATCATAAACCATTACTGTTCCATAAACCGTCACTAATGCAAATGTAGTGATTGCTTTTTAGTGACAGATTTTAAAACTCTTAGACATTCAACATTCGGCAGGATCGAATCATTATATATATGCCAGCATAATATAATACAAAAAACAGTACTTGAGAAGGAGACATATGGGTCTTGCCAATGTTGACTATGATTCCCAGGCACTCAGCTCCTCGAGCAGGGGCATCTATTGCCAAGAGTGCCAGGCATGCTGTTGACTCATGATGCTTTGGACATGTTCACAATGATTTATCTTAACATTTCATGTCTTTTTTTTTTTAATGCTTATGAATAGGCCTACATATTTCTGATGTTTGCATATATTGTTCATGTTCTGGTGCTACTGATATCATTTATAGCTGAAATTATTTAAGGGTCATCATGGCTTTGGTATTTGGTTGCATGCTTTTAGGGATAGCCGTGCTACCGTTTTGGAACAGAGCCTTCGGAAGCTTGGTGTAGAAAAGCTAAGTAAAGATGAAGTCCAGAAGTTGCAGTGGGAGGTTTTGGAGGCTAAAATTGGCAACTGGATTCATTTCATGCGCATTGCCGTAAGTTGTGAATCCTTTCCTTTCCCCTTTTTTGTTCTGCCTAAATATCTGAATCTCTGCGGTTCAGGTCAAGATACTTTTTGCTGGGGAAAGAAAAGTTTGTGATCAGATATTTGAAGGTATGAACAATCTTAAGGACCAGTGCTTTGCAGAAGTTACTGCAAGTAGTGTTGCTATGCTCCTTAGTTTTGGAGAGGCTATCGCAAAAAGCAAGAGGTCGCCTGAGAAATTGTTTGTACTCCTGGACATGTACGAAGTAATGCGTGAACTTCAGCCTGAAGTATGTAATTGCTCCTTTATCTGAAATATATTATTTCATGGCTTGGCATATCATCTGGTTGGCAATTGCTTTATTATTTTAATGTATAAATAGATTGAATGCCCTGGAAAGCAGTTGATGCTGTTTTGTACAATACTTTGCCTTGGTATCTAAACTCTAAACTTGTCTATCATATGTGCTTAAATCTTAGTGTTAGTTCAAGCATCTTCTTTTTATCACATGTTTCTTTTCTCTTCTGTGGATAAGTTATACCCGCGAATTGTTAGGGTTATTCCAGTTAATTTACCCATTATCTGAGAAGAGACTTTATTTTGGCTTCTCGTTATGCTGCATAGAAGTTTGATAGGATTTCTCTATCTTGTAAGTGCTATGTTCAAGTCAAATGATGTTAGGCTCTCGGGCTTCTCTTTGTGGGTTGTTATGTCTCAAACAAATAAATTTAAATTAACCGGTGAAAAAAAGAGCCAAATATTTGTCATTGGCTAGTGAAGATGTGTACTTTAATATGCATGGACTTGGTGTATTTAACTTTGGGGCAATAAAATAGCATAACTGATTAACTAGGAACTGATCTTTTCCACTGGTTCCTTAGATAGTAGAAGATATATATTTTTTTTTTTACTTTGCAAGTTAAACTAGATAGTCCATATGTTGTTTGTTAAGGCCTCGCCTAGGCAACGCCTTGACATAGACTAAGCGTGAGTCCACACCCGTCCACTACTTAGGCGACGGGTATGTCCTGGCTTCTAGGCATGCTTAGGCTGGGGCCTAGGCGCCAGCATGCCTGGTCCATGGGAAAGTGAAAAGTCACCTTCCCTTTCAATTAAAGTTTCTTAATTGAGTATATAATATATATTGTTATGTACTTTATTTTGTATTGATTACTTATTTTTGTGTTGATTATGCTGTTATATGTATACTTTATATGTATATAATGTTAGTCACTTAGTCTGTTATATAGTATTGTGATGCCTGATACCTGTTATATTTATGTATATGTTAGTATGGTTATAGTACGTGCTTATATCATATTGTTTTATGTATTGTTCATTTGTTATATCTGTTATGAACTTACATGTATAAACTTATATGTATATACTATGATGTATTATTAGTCTGTTTTGTTATATTACCTGCTGTTATACCTATTACATTTATTGTAAATTTGTAATACCTTTATATGTTTTGTTGATTTGTTATAATACTGTTACTGTTATACCTGTTATATGTATTGTAATACCGCTTGTTATTCCTGTTATATGTGTTGTAATACTTGTTATATGTATATACTGTTAGCCTGTTATATAATATGTAGTATTGTGATACCTGTTATTATGTACACGTTGGTATGGTTATGTACTTATATGTATTGTTACTGTTATGTACTGTTAGTATTTCTTAGTTTATTACGTTTTCTTAAGTACAGATGGATTAAAGCCTCCTTGCGCATTTACATTCCTTCTTACAAGGATTATATTTAGTTTGTTTTTTTTTTTGTTTCTTGTATTAGATTACATTTAATGAGTAACATTATACTTCTGCTATTGATTTTGCATATTCAATGAAGCCAACAATTAATTTTTGATTATTTAAGTTGATTATGCTTGTTATATTACTACTCTCCACATTTCAAATATTAGTAATAGTTAATCAAAATAACTTGACATATGAACATAACTAAAAAAGTTGGTTGATCGCGTAGGCGCCTTGACAACATAGGACAGTCCTGTTTGTGAGATAGTTATTTCCTAAAATAAAGTGGAATATTTTTCTTTTCTGGGGAGGATAAATTCAACCTGCATACGAGTCTACCTAAATACGTTGTCCATAAAAAGAAAACTAAAAAAAAAAAAGTTTATTCCTCATGCGAGTTATATGTAGTTAGAAAATCTGACTAGTCTTGCACCTTATCTCCTTGGGAGACCTAGGAGACATAGTTCCAGGTCACTTGAAGCAACTGGTTCGCCTGCATTCTTATTTAAATTCCAAAGCATCATTCTTATTTAAATTCCAAAGCATAGCAACATAAGTGTTCATTTTTCTTATTAAAACAATAAAATAGGGGTTGATCCCCATCTTCTTCTTTCCTTTCCTTGCGCTTCTTCTTTTCTTCCTTCCAAATGTTCTTTCTCTTTTGTTAACTTTTCTACTTGTCTTCTTCTTCCCAAGACCCAACACTATTTTGTTCTTCCCTTTTTGTTTATATGACCTATTTTCTTCTTTTCATTTATTCATACTACTTTTCTCTAAGTAACATAGATTCGTGTGTATGCGTTTGTGACGGAAGGTGCGACACAGCAAGTTCAAAAAGGCATGGGGTTGGGGGTACGTCTGGGTATACATGCAACACACACACACACACACACACACACACACACACACACACACACACACACACACACACATATATATATATATATATATATATATATATATATATATATATATATATATATATATGGATAAGGTTAGACTGCAAGGAAAACACTTTGATTATCATATTTGAGCCATCTGGTTTTTGTCCCTGACCTAATGGTATGGGACCTACCAATTTCCTTATATATAGGTCCCCATACCTGTGTTGGTGTGCTGACATGGCAATGCTAGTATTTTTTGTGTGTATGTGTGTCTATATATATAACAACATCAGGGCATGTTTTGGACCAAAACCGATTCAAAACACATTAAATCCCTTATTAACAAAATGCATGAATTTTTTTGTGGGATTGTGTATGTATAAGACCCGATTCAGAATGCATTAAACTTTTTTTGTTTTTAACCAAATGTGTAACTTTAGGATTTTGTGTGCGTGTGTGTGTATACATATGTATATATATAGAGGTTATGCTTCCTTAAGCATGGCCTCAGCTGATAGAGTTATTGGCTGTGGTGGGCTGTCCATGCAGACAGCCTACTGTGTTTTACCTTGTTATTTGAAAAAAAAAGGAAAAATAAATAATGTTTGATTACATGCATACATAGCTCATGAATTAAACATAAAGTTTCATTTTTTCATGAAATCATGTATATATATATAAGGACCGTTTTGTCAAAATTTCATTGTTTCACTAAAATTATTGGGTGGGATCTAGGTCTGACCTAAATCTGATCCAAAATGTACCCACCTGTGTCCAAGTACCTGTGTCCCATTCATGCTGTGTCAACACCAATTCTTGTACGGTGCTTCTGCGTGAGTTAATGTTTTTGTTACATACTGCATCTTTTAGTGTAGTTGCTGACAAATTAAACACATTTGATCATTTTCCACTATTAGTTTACCATGGTCATTTTAATAAATATCATTGGTAAGACAATGCATGTTTGTTAGTGAGCATTAATTTATTTACGGCTTATTTTTTTTATCTGGTCAAATGGTTATTTTCATTCAGGAGCTTTTTATGTATGTTATGAATTATGTAAGATGCATTAATCTTTTCTACACGTGTTTTTGTGCAAGTGATTCATTTGCATCTCTTCAACAGGGGAAAATTGGGGAATATGTCCACCCATAGGCTAAAACTGCCTTATGACTAGATATTGTTCATGCATCTTCTGGTATGATGCCTATGGTCTAGAAACCAAAACATGTATATGATATTTGAAAAGCCTAAGCAACAGGGTGGGAACTATAATCAACATATAGATGAAATAATTAGTGTGTGAATTGCAGAGTTCAACTAGAAAATTTACAATATTTGGACATTTCACATGATGTTATGTGCTAATACAGGTTTAAATTTCAATATGTAACCGTTGTATTTCCTGTCTTCAGGATTCCCAAGTGTAGTTGTAGTGCTTTTACCTGCTTAAATGACTGCTTGAGCTCTTTATGTCTTGTTGCTTTGTAGTAACGTGGGCTTTTGTTTGTCAGTTTGAAGCAATTTTTGAAGGCAAAGCATGCACTGATATGCGTGATTTAGCAGTGAGTTTGACAAAACGATTGGCACAGACAGCCCATGAAACTTTTGGTGATTTTGTGGAGGCAGTTGAAAAAGATGCTACAAAGACAACAGTTCAGGATGGAACAGTGCATCCACTCACTAGTTATGTCATTAATTACGTGAAATTTCTATTTGAGTAAGGCCAGATTCTCTCAGCTGTTCACTTGTTCTGTTGCCAGTTTGGGTATTTTTTCTGTATAGGTTTTCTCTTTCACATATGTAAATTAGAAATTTATCAAGAAAATAAAGGGGAAGAATACATAAGTATATTTTGTATTATAGACCACATTATATAGGGGAAGGGGAGGCAGCCACCTATTTAGAGGAGAATGATATTAATCACATACCGGGAGAATGTAAAGCATGTGTATATTTTAAATAACATGATAGAGAGGATTCTGATATTTAATGAAGTTTTTCCCCCCTTTTTGTAAATTTTTTTTTGGTGGAGGGGTGGGGTTTGAGGATATTGTAAAAAATACATTTTGGCTATAAATTCAAAATATTTTGATGACTTTTACCTTTTTTTTCTTCAATTTTGCCATTATTATTGTGACCATTTGAATATTGTGGCATGTCGCAATGATGTGTGTGTACAATATGAAAGTACTTACAATTAAAGGGTAATACAGGAAAGGATGATACAGTTGTGAAAGAAAAATTCTGGAAAGGTTTCAAAAATTTTAGAAAAAGGCTTGCTCCTTGTCACGGTTGACTGAGTGTAGAATTGGGTTAAAAAATAGTGTAACATGCACTAACCACAGTCTACAAGGATTTGACCTTGTCCAGGCACTGCTTTGTGGCAGCATCCTTGTACTGAAGTGTAGACACAGGTATGGCTGCCTGTGTGACAGTCTACCTTTCTGTTACAGATATAATGGTTCATTTTCTATTTTATTATGACTTTTGGGTGGGGTAAGGGCGGGCATATGATCTTCATTGGTTTATGTGGCTTGTTTTGTCATCTGATATGAGTAATGGAATTATGTGCAGCTATCAATCTACACTAAAGCAGCTGTTTCAGGAAATTGACAATGGTGATGAATCAAATTCGCAGTTGGCATCTGTGACAAATCGAATAATGACTGCACTTCAGGTCAATCTGGATGCAAAATCCAAGCAATATAAGGACCCTGCATTGACTCAGCTGTTTCTTATGAATAATATTCACTACATGGTTAAGTCTGTTCGTAAGTGAGTATCTTTACTTGCTTTTGTTGGGGCAAAGGCTTGGCCCACTTCTGGATTGCATACACAATGATTCTTGTGCTTTTCAGGTCTGAGGCAAAGGATTTGTTGGGCGATGACTGGGTGCAAAGGCATCGCCGGGTGGTACAGCAGCATGCAAATCAGTATAAGAGGATTACTTGGAACAAGGTTCTGTATCTGTGTTCTGCTTGCCAGTTGCTTGCTTTTGTTTTAGAACAATTCCAAATTGCACTCCAAATAGTAAAACAAAAATGCTGGTCAGTGCATAGGTGAGTGCATCTAAAAATCCTAGATGGGGCCTAAAGCAGAAAATTTCACCTATTGTAAAATCTTTAGCAGAAAAAATACAAATATAAAATGGACTTTCAAGCTTCCTGCACTGGTGTCTGTGAAATCTGCCTAGGTACTAGACCCATGTATAGGGACTGGGGAGTATAGATGCTCCTATTGGGGCATAGGCACAGCTTTTGGCCACATAGAGGCCCCCATGCGGAAAAGCATTTTCTCAGGTTGATGAGTTTTTTCTTTAATAGATAACTCTTTTCTGAAATTTGATGAGAAGAATTTCTTGAAGCAATTATCTTTTAAGGTATTTAAGTTTATCATTTCTCCAATTTCCGTCAACAGATTACTTTCTGCCCTGAGTACAATTTTTTTAATCATGTATGCATGCTACATGAGAACAAGTTGACGCTTCGTTCGAAGCTCAAAAGCCACTCATAAGACCATGGGTTTCTTTTCAAATGAATTAAATGGTCCTGAGCTGTAACTTGGTTTTGAAGAATCTTGCAGAGGTAAAACTGGGGGTTTTTAGGCTCATTCCAGTGGACAACACTGGGTTTGATGCATTCCCCTGAAAAGAAAGGATTATTGGTTTTCTCCTTTTTAATGTTGTGAATAGTAATAAATTTTTTGGATCCCTTAAACTGTTTTTTCTACTTATAAAGATCACCTGTAACAGTCACTACCAATGTATTTATGATGAAGTTCCTGGATTTTAGGAAAGTACAAATGTTTAACGAGGTAATTTTGTATTGGTTTAGCTTAGAGATAATTGCTGCTTATATCATTGATATGTTATGCTTACTTTGCTGTCTAACTGAATCAAGTAGCTATTTACTCTCTTGTTTGTATTAATCTATCAATAAAAGTCCTCGGATTCCTTTAATTTATGTGTCCAGTTAATATCCTATTGATGATAATAAAAATAAATGTGTCCTGGAATTTGTTTAATTTATGCGGCTGGTTGATATCCTATTGATTTTTATGGGGCAATCCGGCCTTGAAATTAGTAAATGCTGGAGCAGACCTTTCATTACTGTTCTTCTCAATGTCCTCCAGATTGTACAGAGCCTGTCAGTTCAAGGTTTGACTTCGTCAGGTGGTGGCAGTGTTGCTGTCGCAGATAGTGGAAACAGCAGTGGAGTTTCAAGGTCGACGGTCAAGGAGAGGTAAGACCAAGCAAACAGAAAAGGTTCCTCTACATATTTCTATTTCTATTGAATACATATTTCTATTTTTATTGAATTGCGTATTGATCAAAACCAGGTTTAAGAACTTCAATATCATGTTTGAGGAGCTTCATCTAAAACAATCTCAGTGGACTGTGCCAGATAGTGAACTTCGTGAATCTCTAAGGCTCTCTGTTGCAGAAATCCTCCTACCTGCATACAGATCTTTCGTCAAACGCTTTGGGTTAGTTGCTTCGTCTTGCAATGACAGCCTTCCTATTGTGGTTAACTTATTTACTGATCATGATTACATGGTCTGTGAAGAAAGCAGTTTGATTTCAAACAGTTCGATCTCATGACTGATTAACTTCACACTGTCAAATGATTTGATGTAAATTGATCTGATTCATTGTATGGATTAGAGAATGCAGCATAATTCATTAGTTGTATTTGTGGCTCAATAGGAAGAGGTAATACTTAACCAAATCCAGCTCATTGATTAGACACTGTTGTCTTAATCCATTTTTGGGTTGGATTTGGATCTGGGTTAAGGCTGTGGCCTTAGCTGTAGTCTGGTTTTTAATTTGATATTTCTGTATGTGACTTTGTTGTTAGATTTCGTAACATCTCAAATCTGATTCTATATTACTTTTAACCACTTATTGATTTTTTGGTTCATTGTTTGAGTGCAGACCGCTTATTGAGAATGGAAAAAATCCTATGAAGTATATCAGGTATACACCGGAGAACCTTGAGCAAATACTGAACGAATTTTTTGAGGGTAAAACATGGAATGAACCGAAGCGATAGTGGGAGACAATGTCTGTTGCTCCTAATGTGTAAGTAGACCTGTTAGTGTGTGTGCTGGTATTAATGATTTGTCTGGAACTTTTATTCATTTTTTATAAGCAATAAAGTGGGAATCTTTGATTCCCGGTCATGTTATTTCTATCTTGACTTATTTTGCTGCCAAGGAAATGTTCAATCATTATTTTATATATATATATATATATATATATATATATATATATATATATATATATATATATATATATATATATATATATATATAT
>JAANDH010000147.1:0-22739 GCA_011799765.1 Nymphaea thermarum | reverse complement strand
TGTATTGATGGGTTTAATGGAACGGAGAAACTTTTGAGTTGTTGGAATCCAATGTGCGTCATGATTTGTAGCGATTTAAAAATTAATGCTTGAAATGCATCAAATTTATAAGCTCAAACAAATATATTTTTTGGGTGAAATGAAAACACCAACACAGGGTTTGCTTTATATGTTTCTGATTGCTGAAGTTTTCTCTTAGTTCAGGTGAAACAATTGGGGTTGCAAGATCTTAACACGTAGGAACTATGAATGTGTATGGTCTTTAGTTTGTGTCAACTATGTAATGATGTCATTTATATCAACAAAGATTAAGCCGTTAGCCGAGAAAAGAGCAGAGAATAACTAGAACTCGAGTAATATTAACGTATACCCAGCAATTAGAGGGTGGACAGAAAGATACCAATCTGCTTAATTTGTGTTACCGAACAAGATTTTTTTTGGTTCTTCAATATTTAATTGGAGCCCAGGTTAGGTTTTTTCTGGCGACTGGCTTAAGTCTAGCCACTACATTTCTCTGTTTTGGTCATATAAATAACTATTCTAGTTATTCAGAGTTATACTGGGGCCTCAATCGCGATTCTCCAAATTAAACCCTAAGCATATTCTTGCATACTTGTAAGTGGGGCAAGAATGTCACATCTTTCCTACGTCATTAGCTTCCATTCATTTATTTTTGTTATAGAGATCATTCGCTGTTTTATAAGAATAATCCTTTTTCCACCATCGGAAGGGTTCCCAAATTTCATGGCATCACTGCTGAACAAGATGGCGGGAGTAAATGTACGGGTAGGCTTTGTTTCTATTAGTTTTCAAATGGCTGAAATAATTTGAGATTAATTTGATTCCAATAATTGGTGTGAGGTTCAATCAAAGGTTACCCAAAGAGAATTAAGGTATTGTCCAGCATTACCACTTTGTGAATGCATCTTTGAAGTGGCTTTGGTGTTGTAATATATATATATATATATATATATATATGTGCCGCATGTCAAATTGATATGTATGAGGGCTCTGCTCACTACAAGGAAACAAGTGTTTACTGGCCCGCAATAGACCATTGTTAGGTACAACGGGTGATTCGCTATTAGGTGATGCAGATGAACTAGAAAGACATACGACGAGTGGCTCCTTCATGTCAGCAGTGAAGGAAATGAGTTTGCATTGCGAAGCAAGCGAGTTTGTAGCGTGAGCAAGGCAGACAGTTTGATGCTGGCTAAAGGTGAAGTCAGACGTTTGGTTTTATTTAATCATGGAAATGTCATGTCAAATGAAAAAAAAATCATTAAATTGGAAGACGCGTCCATCTGTTGCGACTCTTAGAAGGAAATGACATGGCTTTGGCTATTTATAAATAATAATAAAAAAAAAAACTTGATGAAACTGGTCAAAATGGTCGTTGAGTTCATTCACAGACATCAATCCTCACGCGGATCAACCTTCATAAATGCAGCCATAAATGACTTGTTGCGAGCAACATCATTTTCGAAACTGGGTCTTCTTACCATCTTTGGATTTTCTCTCTTTGTAATACCTGCACCTTCTTCGCTTCCAGAACTTGCATGACAGGTAATGTCTTATAATACCAACAATAAACATACATAATTCATCATAGATCTTAGCATCCAAACAATTCAGAGAGAAAGCACTTTCCGTATTAAGCCGTGTTTAACCACACTGTATATGAAAACATTAGGAGCAGCTTTGAAAAAAATTTTAGACCTAAGCGTGTTTACGTAGTACCCTCAAAAGTTAAACATGTTTATATATATTTTGGATGCATCTTTTTTTCATGTTCTGGGTGTTCTGGGTGAACGTTACTGGTGAATAGGATGAATATTTCATCATACAATAGGATGAATATTTCATCATACTGCTTAGTTTTTACCAAACCCTTCGTTTTTTTTAGGGCATGTGTGGCAATAGTTACTGTCTTACCCAAAAAATTAGTAAAACATCATTACAATGCTGACTTGTTTTGGGACAAATTTTTTGAAAGTAACAATTGATAAAGGACCTTTTAGGATATATAAAATACTTTTAGTATTTTTGAGTGCCTTTTTTACCATGCTTTTATTATTTTTGAGTACCTCTTTTACCATGCTTTAACTTACGGTAACTCTTCAACAGAGAGTTAAGGCTCCCATGAATTCGAAATGAGATGAATTCGACCCATGTGACCGTTGCGCCAACTCCTTCCCAAACATTTTATTCATTGGTACCGATTAAAGAAAACTTGATTCCGATTAAAGAAAACTTGATACCGATTAAAGAACAAGAAAAGGAAATGTGGACCGGGCCAAACGCTCAACGCGGTGAGGGAGATGGGATGACGCTCGTCTGGAAAATCCCGATCTTTACGCGTCTTGTACGCGCCTCATTAAGCCGGGGGCCCTTTACTCTGGAGTCTTGACTCTTTCCCTCTTTTTTCTTGGTTTATTTCTTCCTCGCTGCTCTCTACCCAAAACAGCGAAGGGAGAACCTCTCCAAACTTGCCTGAGAAGAAAGCGCTAGCCGTCCGGCATCGAGACTTGACGGAGCCCCAAGGAATGGCGGAGCAACAGAAGCCCGCTACCGGCTATCCGGCCGCCTCCAGCCAGTACCCAGGCGGGTACCCACCGCCGCAGTCGTATGCTTCAGCCTCCAATGGATACCCTCCTTCCGGCTACCCTCCACCGTATTATCCACCACCGCCACCTCCTCCCCCGAACCAGGGATATTATTACGGCGAATCTGGGGGCTACCGCCCGTCGCCCTTCTTTCGGCGGCTGATCATCGCGACGATTGCCATCTTCCTCATTGTGGGTGCGGTTTTTTTCATCATCTGGCTTATCTTTCGGCCGCAGATACCTGGTTTTTCGGTCAACGCCGTCACTGTCCGCCAATTCAACATTTCTGGCGGCCAATTGACCGCCAATTGGGATGTATCTTTCGCCGTCGACAACAGGGACAAGAAGATGGAGGTCTCCTACGGTAGGATCGAGGCGTCGGTCTTTTACAACGATTACAAATTGGCTGGCACGACCCTCTCTCCTTTCCAGCTAGAAAAGAAAAGTAACACAACCCTCACGGCCAACTTTGCTGCTGTCTCGGCGTTCGTCTCCGACAGCAGCAAGTTGGCTTCCGAACGAAGCGCTGGTCAGGTACACTTCAGGTTTCGTGTATGGTCCATCGTGCAATTCCAGTCCGGCGGGTGGCGCACGCGGTGGAGATCATTGGAAGTCCGCTGCAACGACGTGGAGATCGATTTTCCAAGATCGACAACTAATGGGACTGAAGGAACCTTGAAGTCGCCGAGTGGCTGCTCCGTGTACATGTGAGTTCTGTGTCCTGCTTCTTGCGCGTCTTGTGCTCCGTATACGGACGATTCACCGAGATGAACCAGACACTTGTATGAACTGTATTTCAGTCTTACTGATTATCGTTTTTTTTTTGTGGTTGTGATGTTTTTACTCCACTTCGCATGAATGGTTATTCGGATATAGAACTATATGTTTTTGTGAATGATAATTAGGAAAGTCTTGCTTCTTCGTCGTTGCGTTATCCAGTGTTATGCACAGGATTTCCTCGCTGATATTGACTCAGCTATTTCTACCATTACATGTTGCTTCTGATAATCTATTCGGAATTCTTGACCATTTCCAACATTCATACACACACACAGAGAAAATCATAGAAGTATTATAACCCTCTCAAAATTTCTTAAGAATGAAAAGCTTCATAATTCTTACCAAAAATCACTGGTTCCTACTGGTGCTCACATCCATAGCCGTTACCTCTCAAAAACAAAGGCAACGTATGTGTTAGGTTTTCATTTGGTCAAAGATGAGGCTGTATATGGTTGAACGACATTGACTTAGTCTGCATCAGCCAAGCATTTTAGAATATGCTGGAGCTTGAAATATGCTCCATGCCACTGTTCTCGGTTGTGGAAAATGAGATATTCCACGGGCCCACTTTCCCTTCAAATTTTGAAAGAAAAGAAATTGCCATATCATATTTTTTTTTTTGTGGAGACAAAGACATGCCCCCCCCCCCCCCCCCCCCCCCCCCCCCCCCCCCCCACCCCCCCTCTTTCTTTCACAATAAAGCTTGACTTTCCTCTTTCATAATCTTTTGTAATAAGTTATGGCTCCGTTGAAACTGTTGGAACATTAAAATAACTGATGACAAGCAGTTTTTCTTCCTGGAATAATTGCTATTGAAAAATTGCTAGTGGTGGACTGTTATTCTTTTCGGAGTTAATTTTGTGTATTCTTGAACGTCGTACAAGCAATGGAAGGACCATTGAACAAGTCTGAAGAAGGCAGAAACAAGTACATGTATGGAGCATGACTCCATTTATTTTTCCATCTTTCACCTGATCAGAGGCTAGTTCTTGTAGCATTCCATTAGGCTGGAGGATTTATATTGTATGTGTAGGTTGAGTGTTTATTGATTGTTTGAGCTTGTGACTATATGGTAGTGGCCATCACAAAATGTTACCATATGGGTAGCTTTTGATTGCTGTTATGTTTTTGAATGTAGCAACCCTGTTGTGGAATGAATGAGCGAGCTCTGTGTTCTTATCTTCCATGATGTGCAATGAAAAGTGCACATAGGGGTCCTAGGTCCTCAGCAGCCACCTTTTTGACTATGCTATAGTACCTAGATGCATGTTAACAGGGACTCAAATACATTTTTCTGCGTTTTCTTCTTTTTCTTCTTACTTTTCCTGGCCTAGCCCCTGCCTAGGCACCAGTTGGTCCTCTCTGAATGCCCACCCACTAGGCCTGCCTAGTTTTTTTGACTACATTGCTTCCATGAGTCATATGTCCTCTTTATAAACGTATGTATGAACATATCTCATTTAGTTCCTTTATGCCTACCACAGCTAGTAATTTCGGTTTTCTACTGACTGCTTCAACTATAACCCTAACGGCTCTGATGGGGACATTTCTGCAGAAGTTTTGGTTTTATGGTTTTTGGAAATTGTTATACTGTGCAGGCACTTGGATATTACCTGGAGTTCTTTTTTTTTCTCGGTATTTTTTTTTTGCTTGGTTGAAGTGAGAATACATGGCTTTTAGAAAGTTGATTCACTGTTTTTGTTATTGAAAATATGAACTTTGTTCCGAAAAATTTCAAGAATGTCTAGTAGGCAGTAGCATGTAAGAAGCTATTGGGGTAGAGCTAAAATATGAACTTCGTTCCAAAAAACTTCTAGAATGTCTACTAGCATGTGAGAGGCTATGTTGGGGTAGAACTTTTTTGGTACAGTATCCAAGTATTTTAGGCCAATAAGTTATCCAGGTATTTTGGAACAAAATATGACCTCCTGTAAAAACCATCTCAGAGTGCTCAATTCCTTATGTCACAACAATTTTTTGTTTTTTTTTTTTGGGTATTTAGGTTGGTGTCAATGATATTGTAGGAGTGTGGAGCCCAACCTAGTTTACCGGGCTTCCCCTGTTTTATGCAGATTCATTTATTTTCCACTGTTGCGGTGTTGTCCTAGACTCGATGTAAGTAAAGAGGGTTAGCATCTCTTGTATTTCTCTTGTTCAAAGTAGTGCAGATTCAGGCGGCCATTGATAGTAGGAAAGCTATTTCTCTTTCCGAACCACGTACTTGTGTTTTTGATTTATTTTCCACTGTTGCGGTGTTGTCCTAGACTCGATGTATTTAAAGTTCTAGAGAGTGTGAGAGGGCCTCGTCCTTATCAAAGGATATACAACCAACTATATCAACTCTAGTTGCAATTGGTTTCCTCTTTGACCTCCGTTGCATATGGTGGAGCTTGACTGTATGCTTTATGCATATAATGTGTTTATAGGCGCACACACTTTTCTTTTAGCAAAAGTATACTCTTTGTTGAAGTTTTCTTTGTTGCTAGTTATGCATTGGGTGCATATAATATTGCATCCTGTGAGCATTTTTTCTATTGGGTGCTTTGATTTGCTTGAAGCGGACGTTTTGTCTTTCGCGTCAGGAGGGTCTATTGACGCTTGCTGTATATAATCATGCTAGTTCATTTGAAAGCAATCTTTTGGTTAAATCTCAATAACTGAAAGTGGGCCTGAATCCAGTGGGCCTCAATCACGATTCACATCTTGTTACAAAGGTGATTGAGGTGAGGCTGCTGATAGACCAAGTCAAGTCTGACGTCAAACATAAGGTTGGGGTCTCTCCTTTTGAGGCAGTGAGATCATAATACCAGAAGGCACTTCTTGCGTTAAACGTCGACACTCGTATGTGCATGATGCCGAACTTACGCCGGTCTTTGAGTGAAAGCTATTCTATCTTGTGATGCTCATTTTTCAGTATTTCTTTGACAAGTGGAAATGTTGTAGAATAAGCTTTAATCGGCAGAAGTATTTGGGCTTGATATACTGTAACTGATATGGTCTCCACACTCATGGGTTGAACAGAAACAGCAGCGGGAATCAATTTTTTTTAAGAAGGGAAGTGCGTTTTCTGGTAATTATGGTTGAAGCATGGTAGAAATTAGTGTTTTTTTCTGGTATTGCGGTTGAAGCATGGTAGAAATTGTTTTTATCATTTCCCCATCTATATCCTGTAAGCTGGATAACGAGAGCAGAGGTTGTGCCGAGGGCTTTCCCCTCATCTGGTCGTTCCAACTTTCGAGCGTCATAAACGTCAACAGACTAAAGAAATGGAATCCACGAATTTGGATCCAACGAAGCAACATCAAATGAAACCCAGAAACAAGAGTAAGAGCCCTAGTTGGATCTTGATCTAGACTTATGCCTGTTTGGTTGGAAGGAAAGGGAGGGATTGAGCAATCATTCCTTTGTTTGGTCAACTAATTAGAAAGAAGGGAAAGAAAGAAAGTTTGTTTGGGTGTGAGGGGAGGGAAAGGAAATGAGAGTGCAGTATAAATCTAATCCCTTCAAAATTGGAGGGATTGAGAAGGAAATGAAAGGAAAGGGAGGGATTGAACATTTCATTCTTTTCTCTTTCCTTTCCCTCCCTTTCCCTCCAACCAAACAGGGCGGGGCTAAGGACGAGAACTAGCCCGGTGGTTGGGCAGGATGGCCGATGTTGCCCCTTAGAATATTTTTTTTTTAATAAAGGTGGTCAAATTAAAGTTTCTAAATTTTGACAAGGGGCCAAAATACCATTTTTTCAAAATTTTTATATATCACAAATAAATTTTTCTAAAATTTACATGTAATTTTTTTTTTTTAAAAAAAATTGAGGTGGGGCGAGGGCCCATGGGGGCCTCCCTTTGGCTCTGCCCCTACCCCATCCCCTCTATGCTTGAAGGTGGGAGTGGAGGCCGGTAATCGGGTCGGCTAACGTCGCGAGTGGGCGGCTACCTGGCGGGACCCGAGGCCTCACCAGACGGGTCATTGGTGTTGATCCAACTCAATCAAATAGCATAGTCGACCGCAACAAAAAATTGCAAGAGTGGTTTGCAGATACTGGAGCCTCTTCTCACATAACAAGCGATGCTGGTAAGTTGACAAATCTGATGCCTTGTTATGGTAACGAGTCTATTTATGATAGGGAATGGTAAAAAACTAAATATTTCTCATATTGGCAATGCCAAAATACTTACCAAACAATCTCCTCTTTTCTTGAAAGGTGTTTTATATGTCCCTGATATGAAGGTCGAGCTCCTTTCAGTTAGCCAAATTACTTCTGATTTTTCATATTAAGTTGTTTTCACCTCTTTTGATTGTCATGTTAAGGATCAAAGGATCAGAGAACCATTTAAAGTTGGAAAGCAGCCATGGATGAAGAAATGCAAGCACTCGTCGCCAAGGGTTTCACTCAAATTGAAGGATTTGACTTCCATCCATGAAACCTTTGCTCCGGCAATTCGTCCAGCAACTATACTTATAATGCTAAGTGTTGCTCTCATATCACATTGGGAAATCCGACAACTTGACGTTAGAAATGCATTCCTTCATGGTGTTTTACATGAGAATGTGTTCATGTCTCAACCTCAAGTTGTTCGGTATAGTCTTTGGGTGCGGTTGTAAGTTCATCTTTGGCTTCAAGTTCTTCGCAATATATTTTTACAGTGCCACAAATCTCCTTTCTTCTTCCTTGAGCATGACTTCAAGGATTGGCCAACAACTGTATTGGCCAACAACTGTAGTTTTTCTTTCACAACATTCGTGTTCTCTAGCATTTGAGTAAGTGTTGCTCTCATCTGTTCTTGCGCTGCAACGATCGAATCTCCAAACGAAGCAATCTGATATGTAATGCTTCTTCGATGTTCCTTAAGACTCTTCCTTGGATTGTGCGTCATCGTGATTAGTCTGGGGAAGACGACATTTGAGTCCATTTTCTGGGATACAACTTAGAAGATATTTTTGTAATAGAAAAAAACACTATAGACTGACACAGTAAATGTAAAATAACTGATTTGCTGAATAGTGGTGAGTCAGGTTGTATCTACAGTTGAAAACATGGACCTAAATAATTTAATTATGAGATTGGTCATTAATTATGATATTGCTTGAGCTCTTATGCTTGGTCACTCATGAAAGTTAAATATGTTTGTAATTCACAAGTGTCCCATTTAAATAGGTTGCAAAACAATTTCTACAAGTTATTCTCTCTTTCTTAAGCATGGCTTAATTTTCCAGAACTGACCTGGTTTACTTTGTCCAAAGAAGGCACTTTCCATGTTATGCCGAAGGCATCTTACGAGAGGGGTATTTTGGTGACTTTACAAGGTGAAAATATCCCAAGTTCTACCCTTGCCCATATTATATATTGAGGATTTTTTTCATTTAACTAGTAGCGCCATTTTGGTCATTTTCAGCCCATAACACATGGTCCGCATTCGGGACCACAGCGTGCTCCCTTCATTTATTAACAAACAACGGGAAAGAATACATCAAGGAAAAGAGAAAGAAACAAACAAAACTCATAACACTAGTCTTTCACAAACTAAAACAGTTACTAAGTATTTCAAACACACACACACACACACACACACACACACACACACATATATATATATATATATATATATATATATATATATATATATATATATATATATATATATATATATATATATATATATATATATATAGAGAGAGAGAGAGAGAGAGAGAGATTGGTAGGTGTATGACCCTTAGGTGCATGGTCTATAAAGAATCATGTTGGCTGTTAATCTTTCCAAGATGAAAGAATGAGAGAAAATCAAGAAAAAAAAAGTTGTTAACTAATGCTAGATGATTTAAATATTTTGTGTCTTTCTTCTCCTTAATTTTTTTTGTCAACCTTCCATCTTAGAAAGATCAATAGCTAAAATGATTCGTTATGGGTCTTGCACATAAGGAGACATTTGATGGTCTTAAAAAGTAAAATTCTAAAAACAAAAATTGAAATAAAAATAAAAATTGTAGTTCTAGTTTCCTTTTGGGGTTTGGTAGCTTGAAATTTTGATTTCAGAATTGAAAATGACATGTTTGACAAAACATAAATTAAGAATTTTAGAATCGATGAATTAAAACCATCATTACATGTGCCCTAAAAAGAGATGAAATTTTTTTAAAACTTTAGAACCATAATTTCATACAATTCCAGAATTCTGATTCAAGAATTGAGTTCATAATTCAGGAATATTCAGAATTCTTTGTGTGCAAAGCAGAAGATAACAAAGAGAAACAAAAGGCGTGGGGGCATCCACACATGCTTGGTGGAGATGAAGGCTAGAAGGAACATATGTTTCACAAGTTGGCTTTGGACCCACCAAGCATCAGCCTTTTTCTCTTTTGAACACATCATGATTATTGTTACTCTACTTTGGTTCTCCAAAATATATTATATTCTCGATGGCCCAAAGTATCTCACTACCAAACAAGTTAAGTTAAGCCGGTGCCGGTGAATTTTCCTAGCAAGTTGCCGTTACTTTAACATCTCTCTCTCTCGACGATGGTCATCTCTATTCACTTTATTCTCATCTCTTTACTTTTGCAGAATATCTTTGTCTACAAGTCGTTGTGACTAGAACTTTAATTTTTTTCGCAAACTTGTCATCGTTAACGAGAATATTTGGTATCACTTTAGTATCAACCACAAATATTCTAGTGGCCTACTGAATATCTCGCCAGGACAAGACGGATTTGGAGGTTTAAAAGCAAGAATCAGTTTTACTAATGTGAAAACTTATGTAGGTTAGTTGAGCTTTCTTGGATGGCAGGCTTTGATAGGTTTGTGGCACCAAATCCAATCCTTTTCATTTATTTTCTCTGTCTTTTTTTAAGGGCAGTTTGACAACAGTAACAAAAATTTGTTTGACCATTTAAATTCTTTTCTTGATTCCCAAATTCTTATCAAAATCCTGTTTTCATGCCGTAAAAATTCTTGAAAAGGCAAAATGTGAAATAAGTCGGACAGTAGAATGTCATAAAACATTTTTCCATATACCAAAAAAAAAAGGACCACTTTACAATGCTAGGTTAGATAAAAAAAAAATGGACTTATTTTAAATTAGAAAAATAAAAGAAACTGGGTTTCCTAAAGGAGTCAAAGATAAACTTACCATAGTTATAAATTAAAAGGGCAAACGGTCGAAGCGTGAGTAATTTGTGGAAAGAAGGTTGCAGTCATCTATGATAAAATGAAAGTAAGGAGGGCCGTTTAATAAAATTGACATATCGGTCGTTGCAAAGAAAAATGTTAGATAGGAAAGTGAGGAAGAATTGCAAAGGGACAAAAGTTAGGTAGGCCATCAAAATAATGGAGCACATAAAGTGGATCCACTTTTCAATGACCATAAAGCATATCCCAAGTAGCCATCTCCCTTATCTTTACTTTGCCCAATGAGAATGGCGCGTCCAACATATTAGCAACATTTTCTTCATATTTGCCTTTTGCTTTTTTCTAGGAAATTGAAAAATCTTGCAGTTATCTTGGTTGGATCATGATTACCTGATCTTTAATCTTTAAAACTTGTGGAACCCATCATCAAACTCGAAAAAGTAAAACTGAAAAGAAAAGCTAGGCTTTGTGTTCTTATTTGATGTAATTGATATATGAATTTACTTTAAAACTTGAGGTAGATTCGCATCTCATAAATCTACCCCATTCTTTGAGGTAAATTCATAGGTCAGTAACAAATTGTTACTGTTACCAAACAACCCCTGTGTGGTTTGTTTGAGAATAGTAACAATACATTGCTGCTTCATACATTTGCTCCAAGAAAGTGTGACAGATTCATGTAACACTTTTCAAATTGTTCAATGATTCTAACCAATTTTTGAGTTAGGGATGCATGAGACAGTATCCCAAACGACTCCATAATTTGGGGGCAGTCATGAACTGCAGGCTGTAAAAGTCTGCCAAGTCCGTTTTGGCAAGACTCATTGACCTTGTTCAGCTTGAACCTTGAACCCTCTTGAGTCTAGTGGTCAATGCAGCTCTTACCTCTGCATATTATAAATTGAAGAACAAAAAGTTCTTTTCATCTGCCTTAATCAACAGGCACAAGAGCTGGGTTATGAAATGCTTAAAGACCTCAATGGTTCTCTTACATCCATGATCGCATAGAGTTTTTTTTACTATCATGGAAGAATCAAGAATACAATAAACTGCCCCTCTTAAACATAGGGATTGAGACAAACCTGTAAAACATAAATTTAAATGATTGCCCTTAAAAAAAAGTTCGCATAGGGGGTTACTGTCCCTAAACCCCGAGCTTATGGGCTTAATAAGGAAGCCTATTAAGTATAGGTCAAGCTCCACACTCCAACATTGAGTAGACTGCTAGAGGATACGATGAAGATTAATACCATATTAATTTCATGCACCCAAGTGAGAAGGAAAGCCAAGGACAAATGCTCATTTGGTAGGAAACCTCACTTGATTCTTCTGTCATTTATCTTATTGAAGCATAGTTTAAGATAAAAACATCCGCTTCAGAGTTTTACAAAAAGTTGATCATACCATTTGCTAGGACGAGATTCTCATGAATGAATCTATTAATACAAGGCAGGAAAGCCCTTTTGAGAATAATTGGTGATCCGACTAAGAATAACCTTGATTCTACCAAGTTAACTTTCTGATGATTTTATCAAACGCAAGCAAACAGTAATCGGTCTATTTATGAACTTCATTAGGTGCATTTCCTTTAGGGCTGAAACTTTTATTGATCGACTATGTCTAAACCAGCCAAGCCAACAGTATGGGATGCTGCTTGGCCAGCTTTAGCATTAATAAGAACTCATGTGGGATCCACGCTGAGTTAAGCAGAAAGCAATGCACTTGGAATGTGCAACGCGGTGGTACAAAGACAAAGCGTATAAGTGCATCATGGTCGTCAGTCCATTTGAAAGGTGCAAGCGCACGAGGGGTACACGTGAGTTAAGGCTAATTCCTCCGATGGGCGCATAGGCTGCATCCACAACCGTGTAAAGTCATGCAGAAGCGAGCAAGTGAAAGCTCATCGCCGAGTAAAGCAATGGTCGACTGCCTTGCTTAATGACATATAGTCGGCAACTAGTTTTGGCTGAAGAATTCCTTCAGAAGGAAGCCTTCCCCCACTCAGATTTCATATGGAAGTAGATAGGTGCTTCGATGAATGACAGTGTTTTGACAGGGCCCCATAGCCACGACTTATTGATGGTCTACTGTGGGATAATCCTGAGTGATGGTGTGTCGAGTGCATAACACTCATTGTCTAGTCTATGGTTCCAAAAGATTGATGAAAGCTTTCGCTACATTAAAATTGAGTTAAAGCTGGCCGAAGACTTATGAAACCCTCGGTGCCATACAGACCAAATAAGACCTAGATAGGAACAATGAAAGGTTTATTAAAATTGTCATTGAAACAAACAACCCAATTCTTCATTATATAGAAGTTTTGTGACAAAGACATTGCAAAGCTCCCAAACTTTGACATGTGGTAGTTTTTTCTATCTCTGATCACCAAGGAATAAATGTCATTTCTATATCTGTTTGCATTTGTACACTTCTAAAAAGAAAAAAAAGGCGGGTGCGTGGGGGTACATAAGCCAATGAAACACAAAGAGATCTCACCACCTGACCACGGCCTTAAGGTATATAAGCGTGTGGGTTCGACCCGGGGGGGAGGGAGAGATCTCACCACCTGACCACTGATGCAACTCTAGACTCCCCCACCTGACCACTGATGCAACTCTAGACTATGGGGGCAAGATGTTAATCCTATCGCCTCATTCAGAAACCTGCTCGATCATGTCAGGGAATACCTTTTTTTTTTTTTTGGAGAACTAACGAAGAATATTGGCATGCCTGTACACTGTACTCCGCTTTTTGAATTATTATGAACACGTACCACTCTAAGAAGAAAGCTCGTATAGGCATGTTGCCGCACCATAAGGTTTAGTAAAGATAAAGATGCATGCACCCACAGCCACCCGTTTTCAGTACTATTGGATTGCTGAAATTGTGTAGCAAAAGGCATCTCTCATTGAAAGAAACGTGTCTTCGATTGAAATTAAAACAGAAGAGAAATCACAAAGCGTGCAGGAGCATTCAATTAGTCATTTTCCTGGATGCTATTAATGTTGGTCCTCATGTCCCCATTACTCTTAGTAATTTATTCATTGTCCATTATTTTCTTTTAATATTAGCTGTTATCTTACCAATTAATGTTTACTCTTATTTACTTTTGACACTTTCACCCCTAACCACGCCATATGATGCTAGTTCTGTGCATCTAGATTTAATATTATTTTCAATCTTTAGATCCAAAAACTTATAAATTGATGCAAATATTATTTTTGGTTGTATAAATACAATTTTATAAAACTAAAAAAATTTGATGATGTTTTGAATCCTTATAAAATTCTATTTGTGTAATAAGAAACATATTTCGAAGAATATTGTTAGGTTTTCCAACACAGAGATTTGCATCATATGGTTAATTGGTTTTATTTATAAAAACCAGTAATATCTTCCTTATGTTTTTACATATGTCTAAATATCACCCTTATTATACCATACTCTAGAGAGATCCCATCGCAGCCTAAAACTCCAGAGATATAGGAAATGAAGGGCATTCAGGTTCTTTCTGGGCAGTGGGATTGTTGACCTCCTACTCAATCGTAAATTATACGGTCGGATATCATCATTGTTTTCTCTAACAAATTTTGCCTTATTATGGGGCATGAATGATTTTTTTTTTTTTAAACCAGAGGTCTGTTGTCACAATCTTAGAAATGCCGATCAATATCAAGCCATATCGCGGCCACAAAAGAAAATTAACTAATATTTAATCAAACCAACAGAAACATACTATGTAATTATTTTCTTCTCTCAAAGACACATTGTGTTATATTTATTTGACTGTCACAAGTGAAATGACACAAAAAAAACAACTTGTTTTTGTTTTGATTTTAGTATTTTATAAAAATGTTAGATGAAAAATGTTCCAACAAATGAGAAAGAAAGAAATCCCAAGGATTTAACTGCACAGTTGCTCATATCACCGTCGCCGGCTTTAAATAAGGTCTAATTCTAGCATCTAGCCGATGCTGTTATCTTGGTACCTTATCTTCACTCCCAACAAGATTCCTGATACTTTTTAAAACTTATGTTTTCTTTTTTAGAAGTCTGAAATTATTCCTCAAACGTAAACTGTTCCTGTCTTATTTTATATGGTTAACACATTCATCCTTGAGGTTTAGTAGAGCACACATAGTATTAAAAAAATACCTTCAGATAACTAATTGGAAAAGTTTAACCTGCCCTTAAATTACCTTTTTTTTTTATACATATCTAGCAAGTTTTCAGCATTTAACAAACACTTTTTCAACGATATATATATATATATACAAAATATTATTTCGTGTCGCATTATAACATGCCATATCCTGCACATTTTGGCCGTCCACGAATAGAAGAACGATAAGTCCACGAGTGATGTTCACGGCGTCACTGTTTGAATGCGATTACCATGTGAGCTGAGACTGCCGACGCTTAACTATTGATAGGGATCCCCACCTCCCTTTTCAACGTCATTCCACCATCCGTTTAAAATCCTCGCCGGGGCCATCGCGACCACTCTTCTCATCACAACCGTTCCGTTCACTCGACGCCTCCTCCTCCGCCACCACCATGTCGAAGAAGGACTGCGGCAACCACGGCCACGGGGGAAAAGAGAAGCTCTACCGCCGCCTCTTCGGATGCCTCCTCACCACCATCTTCGTGATCCTGCTGATCGTCCTCATCGTCTGGCTGGTCCTCCGGCCGTCCAAGCCGTCGTTCATCCTCCAGGACGCCACCGTCCTCCAATTCAACGTCACCGGGGCCCCCAACCTGCTGAGCTCCACCCTGCAGGTGACGCTTGTCTCCCGCAACCCCAACGATCGGGTGGGCGTCTACTACGAGCGGCTGGAAGTGTATACCGCCTACATGAACCAGCAGGTGACCCTCCGTACGGTGCTGCCGCCGACCTACCAGGGCCACGGCGAGATCTCCGTCTGGTCCCCCTTCCTCTCCGGCAACAATGTCCCCGTAGCCCCCTTCCTCGCCGCCTCCCTCGCCCAGGCCCAGTCCTACGGCACCGCCATGTTCTCCATCCGCGTCGACGGCTCGGTCCGGTGGAAGGTCGGCAGCTGGACCTCGGGCCGTTACCACATCTACGTCGACTGCAACGCCTACCTCGCCCTCACCGGCCGCGGAAAGCCTGCCGTCTTCCCCATCGCCCACTGCTACACCGATGTCTGACGGCCGTCCGATCTACGCCACCGCTGCTCTCTGCCCAATCAGCGGTAAGGTCTGCGCCTCAAACGCTCTCCTCCTTCCCACCTCTCTCTTTGTTGTAGGGGTATTTCGGTCAATGAAAATACGCCCGGAGTATTGTTAAAATTTTTATAAGGATGCTACGAAGCAATGAAAGAGAAATAGCTCGTTATGCCTTGTATATTTATTAATAGTTATTATTATGAATATTTCCTGGAAAGAGAAGAATGCATCCCTCTTTGTACTGATTCAGAACTGCAGATATTTTCAATAATATGTTAAGGATTCTGTTATTGTCCTCCTCTTGTTCTAGTCATATGGATGTTAAAAAAGTGGGATAAACTGGGATAAATGGGGAACTCTTTATTGGTTTCCTTCAAACTAATGTGGTGCTTTTTTTTTTTTATTAATATTTGTTATTTTGAATTATATTAGAAATTGAATTCCACCTTGCCGATTGCATGTATATTCGGGGGTTCTCGTCCACGGAAGTTCGGAATAGTTGTCACAATTAAGAACATGGATCCACGAAGTCTATTTGGATGGGTGTTGGAAATCCTAGTCTTGCAAAAAAAAAAAAAAAAAAATCGTGATATTGATCTTTTATTTTCTTGTTCCAAACGCTACAATTGATGTTGGGGCGGCTCCTTAATTTTTAATGATTCTCTAATTCTTCTCACATTTTTAAAATTGAAGTAGTACTTGCTCATTGTAACCAAATTCATGTTTATTTTAAAGCAAAATTTTTCAGCATTTGAATGTAAATTTTACTTTTAAAAGATGTCATAAAAAAACTTAGGTGGTGGGAAGCGGGATACCTGTCAACTACATCTTAGCATAATTGCTACTTAACATTTTTTTCTCTTGTTTTTTATTTTCTTTTTCTATACACTTTCACTTCCTGGGCATTCTACATATATTTTTAATTTCTCTTCTTAGATTTTACACAAAAATTACAACTTGGATCTAAAAAATATTAATGCCGCCCGCCCGTGTGGGTGAACTATAAGTGGCAATTTAGAATTATTAGGTGTCACCTTTGTTCTTTCTTGGAGAGGATCGATCTTACCAGGATACTCTAACTTGATCACTTGTGGTAAGTCGTCGGTCGTAATCAATGCTGGCTTTTCTTCCTTTGGCGTTTGCTTGTGCTTTATTGCGCGAGCAGCTTGTTCTATTGTGGACACTCTTCGATGAACAATATTATTGGCAATTCAAAACAAAAAATATTTTCAAAGAACGTAAATGAAGATATTTTAGAACATTGTTAAAACTTTTGCTGGTGAGTAAGTAGGAGGTTAATAACTGAAGAAGACCCAAAGTCTTCTTCCAATTCTACATGCCTTTGGGATCTTGGATTGCCTCAAGGCATAGATAGGAATTTGGAGTAAATAACGCTAAAAAAAATCAAACAAGCAACATGCATTATATGCACCCGCTTGCCTACCCAACCAGCTATGCTATGCTCCTTGAGGTGTTAAATGTTAATCCAATCGATATAAATGGATAATGCTAATATGAAGATGCATTCAATGCAAGACAAAAATTTCGGAGGGAAACTTATCTCCCATTTTCAGGAAGTGAAAGCGAAGACCCCGCCCTTCTGGAGGAAATTCGTTTACATGCTTCTTCACGAGTCGCTGTAATACTATCTCTGGCCTCACTTTTCTTCAAATTATTGCGAGCAGTGGATGTGACGAATTGCTGACCTATTCCAACTCTCTTGCATCGAATGACGTCACAAGGGATTTGAGATTCTTAATACTAGAAATGTGGAAACTTGCTGGACATCCTTTGGTACCTTACGTTGATAAAAAGTAAACTTTTGACTTGACATGCTAAGAAGAACTGCCCTTCACGCGGTTGAATTGAATGATCCCATTCCTAAATTTAAATATTCATATGTTGGCATATATGTATCCATAATTCTTCTCTATTTATGATGAGTTTTTCTTCTTAAAAGCTTGTCTTTTTGAAAAACATATTAAACCATATTAATACTTGACTCTGTGAAATAAAGGATTAATAGTTACATCCACGACAAAAGCTTCAAACCTCGTTGTTTTTGTTTTCTCATTATCTTGAGTCAAAGATAATACACGTTATATGTAAGCTTCCACTAGAATGTGTAACAAACATAAAAGGCTCTCTAACAAGAAAATACAATTAATAATGGAAGAATGAAGAAAGAAACTATGACATTTTCCAAAACACACACAGGGCTCAACGGCTACATGCTCAACCAGCGATGGCCGTATGGACACATCTTTCCAGCAAGCACCGTCCTGCATGGCTTAGTTTCGTAGTGAGGATCGCGGACGACGGGTCGAAGTTCTTGTCTGCCGTGAGCAAAACGGCCGCGATCACCGTAAGGGCGTTGCCCCCTCCGCTGCCACTTGTTTGCACATCTGTCTCCGGCATAAACGCCTCCAACTCTACCTCAGACTCTTCCTCCCTAGAGCGAATCATCTGCATCAACTTATGATCTCTAGAGGAAGGAAAAATCACTCCAGTAAACACAACAAGAGCTAAGTAAACTTAATACCCCCGGGTGATTAAAACCCGACTTTCTTTAAGTGAACCCTGCTGTTTCGAGCCATGGCAATCTAATGGATAAGATTTTTTAATCATTCATGCGGTCAACCGCCGGTACCATGCCTGCATGATCATCGGCTGAACTCTGTTCTGTGTTGCTGGAGGACGCCGCTGATACCATGCTCTTCAAGTTCAATCCCACCAAAGACAGAAACAGAACGTTCTCCATAACCTCTTTTGAAGGTTGATCCTAAGAGGGAGAGGGGGTTTGTAAGACAAGGCCTGTTGTCCATCATTGTCAAAAGAAAAAAACTCAAAATGGAGGAGACGGTGCGCATGTTAGAGGGATCGTTTAGTCAGGATAAATCTGATCATTTTCAGGAGACTGATCACACCAGCAAACACAACGAAACGTACATGAGAAAGCTTACCATTTGAAAAGCAGGATGAGAGTCTAGCTCCATCATTTTCAAGCCCGCCATTATGTACCCGTTGGTTCGAATACCTATGCTTTTGAGGTCGAGATCTAAATCTTAGATATATATGGTCTGAATTATATATATATATATATATATATATATATATATATATATATATATATATATATATATATATATATAAAAGCTACGCAAATGGGGAGACTTTGACGCTGAGGGAGGGGGAAGCGCGGCCCTTTCTCAAAAGTAAATTTGTAAATGCATTTGTTTAAAAAAAAAAAAACAGGGGAAGGTCGACTTCTCCTCCGCTGTTGTGGCCTACTTTTTCTAAAGTTTCAGATGTTTAAGCTGCAGAAAATGTAAGTGTTGTTCATTCAAGTATTTCCTAAAGAAAATCTTTGAGTGTAAACAGAATCTTCAATTCACAAAAAAAAATAGAAGAAATTAGTTCAAAAAAAGACGATGCCATTCAAAAACAATTACTGAAGACGCTTCTCCTCCTCGGTGAGATTGTGTCTGAAGAGGCAGCGATGGCCGTATGGACACATCTTTCCAGCAAGCACCGTCCTGCATGGCTTAGTTTCGTAGCGAGGATCGCGGACGACGGGTCAAAGTTCTTGTCTGCCGTGAGCAAAACGGCCGCGATCACCGTAAGGGCGTTGCCCCCTCTGCTGCCACTTGTCGCACATCTGTCCCCAGCATAAACGCCTCCAACTCTACCTCAGACTCTTCATCCCTAGAGCGAATCATCTGCAACAACTTATGATCTTTAGAGGAAGGAAAAATCACCCCAGTAAACACAACAAGAGCTAAGTAAACTTACCACCCCCGGGTGATGAGAACCCGACTCTTTTTGTGTGAACTCTGCTGTTTCGAGCCCTGACAATCTAATGGATAAGGTTTTCTGATCATTCAGGCGGTCAGCCGCCGGTACCATGCCTGCAAGATCATCGGCTGGACCCTTTTCTGTGCTGCTGGTGGACGCCGCCGATACCAAAACTTTCAAGTTCAATCTCACCAAAGACAGAAAAGGAACGTTCTCCATAACCTCTTTTGAAGGCTGCTTCTAAGAGGGAGAGGGTGTTTGTAAGACAAGGCTCGTTGTCCATCGTTGTCAAAAGAAAAAAACTCAAAAAGGAGGAGGCGGTGCGCGGGATAGACAGATCGTTTAGCCAGGATAAACCTGATCATTTTTAGGAGATTGATCACACTAGCAAACACAACGAAACGTACGTGAGAAAACTTACCATTCCAAAAGCAGGATGAAAGTCTGACTCCATCATTGTGAAGCCCGCCATTATGTACCCCTCGGTTCGAATACCTATGCTTTTGGGGTCGATATCTAAATCTTAGATATATATGGCCTGAATCTTACATATATATATATATATATATATATATATATATATATATATATATATATATATATATATATATGTAAAAGCTACACAAATGGTGAGACTTTGGTGCCGAGGGAGGGGGAAGCGAGGCCCTTCCTCAAAAGTAAATTTGTAAATGCATTTGTTTTAAAAAAAAAAAAAGAGGGGAAGGCCGACTTCTCCTCTACTGTCGTGGCCATCTTTTTTTAAAGTTTCAGACGTTTAGGCTGCAGAAAATGTAAGTATTGTTCATTCAAGTATTTCCTAAAGAAAAACTTTAGCAACAGAAAATCTTTGAGTGTAAACAGAGTCTTCAATTCACAAAAAAAAAAAGAGAAGAAATTTAGTTCAAAGAAAGACGATGTCATTCAAAAACAATTACTGAAGACGCTTCTCCTCCTCGGTGAGATTGTGTTTGAAGATGTAGCGATGGCCGTATGGACACATCTTTCCAGCAAGCACCGTCCTACATGGCTTAGTTTCGTAGCGAGGATCGCGGACGACGGGTCGAAGTTCTTGTCTGTCGTTAGCAAAACGGCCGCGATCACCGTAAGGGCGTTGCCCACTCCGCTGCCTCTTGTTGCACATCTGTCCCCGGCATAAACGCCTTCAACTCTACCTCAGACTCGTCCTCCCTAGAGCGAATCATCTGCATCAACTTATGATCTTTAGAGGAAGGAAAAATCACCCCTGCAAACACAACAAGAGCTAAGTAAACTTACTACCCCCGGGTGATTAGAACCCGACTCTCTTTGTGTGAATTCTGCTGTTTCGAGCCCTGGCAATCTAATGGATAAGATTTTCTGATCATTCAAGCGGTCAGTCGCAGGTACCATGCCTGCAAGATCATCGGCTGGACCCTTTTCTGTGCTGCTGGTGGACGTTGCTGATACCAAAACCTTCAAGTTCAATCCCACCAAAGATAGAAAAGGAACGTTCTCCAAAACCACTTTTGAAGGCTGCTTCTAAGAGGGAGAGGGTATTTGTAAGACAAGGCTCGTTGTCAAAAGAAAAAAACTAAAAAAGGAGGAGGCGGTGTGCGGGTTAGATGGATCGTTTAGCCACCATAAACCTGATCATTTTTAGGAGATTCATCACACTAGCAAACACAACGAAACGTACGTGAGAAAACTTACGATTCCAAAAGCCGGATGAGAGTCTGACTCCATCATTGTGAAGCCCGCCATTATGTACCCCTCGGTTCGAATACCTATGCTTTTGGGGTCGATATCTAAATCTTAGTTATATATGGCCTGAATCTTTTATATATATATATATATATATATATATATATATATATATATATATATATATATATATATATATATATATATATATATATATATATATATTATATATATATATATATAAGCTACGCAAATGGTGAGGCTTTGATGCTGAGGGAGGGGGAAGCGCGGCCCTTCCTCAAAAGTAAATTTGTAAATGCATTTGTTTTTTTTAAAAAAAGAAAACAGGGGAAGGCCGACTTTTCCTCCACTATCGTGGCCAACTTTTTTTAAAGTTTCAGACGTTTATGCTGCATAAAATGTAAGCATTGTTCATTCAAGTATTTCTTAGAGAAAAACTTTAGCAACAGAAAATCTTTGAGTGTAAACAGAGTCTTCAATTCACAAAAAAAAAAGTAGAATAAATTTAGTTCAAAGAAAGACGATGCCATTCAAAAACAATTACTGAAGACGTTTCTCCTCCTCGATGAGATTGTGTCTGAAGAGGCAGCGATGGCCGTATGGACACAACTTTCCAGCAAGCACCGTCCTGAATGGCTTTGTTTCGTAGCGAGGATCACGGACGATGGGTCGAAGTTCTTGTCTGCCGTGGGCAAAACGACCGCGATCACCGTACGGGCGTTTCCCCCTCAGCTGCCAATTGTTGCACATTTGTCTCCGGCATAAACGCCTCCAACCCTACCTCGGACTCTTCCACCCTAGAGCAAATCATCTGCATCAACTTATGATCTCTAGAGGAAGGAAAAATCACCCCAGTAAACACAACAAGAGCTAAGTAAACTTACCACCCCCGGGTGATTAAAACCCGACATTCTTTATGTGAACCCTGCTGTTTCGAGCAATGGCAATCTAATGGATAAGATTTTCTGATCATTCATGCGGTCAACCGCCGGTACCATGCCTGCATGTTCATCGGCTGGACTCTTTTCTGTGTTGCTGGAGGACGCCGCTGATACCATGCTCTTCAAGTTCAATCCCACCAAAGACAGAAATGGAACGTTCTCCATAACCTCTTTTGAAGGCTGCTCCTAAGAGGGAGAGAGGGTTTGTAAGACAAGGCCCGTCCATCGTTGTCAAAAGAAAAAAACTCAAAAAGGAGGAGGCGTTACGTATGTTAGAGGGATCGTTTAGCCAGGACAAACCTGATAGTTTTCAGGAGACTGATCACACCAACAAGCACAACAAAACGTACATGAGAAAGCTTACCATTTGAAAAGCAGGATGAGAGTCTAGCTCCATCATTGTGAAGCCCGCCATTATGTACCCCTCGGTTCGAATACCTATGCTTTTGGGGTCGAGATCTAAATCTTAGATATATATGACCTGAATTATATATATATATATAAAAGCTAAGCAAATGGGGAGGCTTTGACGCCGTGGGAGGGGGAAGCGCGGCCCTTTCTCAAAAGTAAATTTGTAAATACATTTGTTTAAAAAAGAAGGGGGGG